>JAUTDX010002261.1:0-80014 GCA_030844895.1 Ambrosia x helenae
AAAAAAAAAGTACTCAACTGCTTTTTTGATTTTTTTGGCTCAAAATGCTTAAAATCATGTATATTGCATACTCTAAAATTTTATATAAAAAACTCGGGAGGTTAGAGTTTCCAGAGTTTTCCGGTTTAGAAGGGTTTTCCTTTTATCCTGATACTTACCCTTTTATCCTTATAAATAAAGAAATGGAGACGTGGCAGCATAATACCCATTAGATGGGTTTTTAGAGTTTGCACAACATATATAGTACTCACTTGAGTTGTGCAAACTCTAAAAACCCATCTAATGGGTATTTTGCTGCCACGTCTCCATTTCTTCATTTTAGTAAAAGGGTATTTTAGACAACTCAATTTGTCTTAATCTATGACACATGCAGAACACTGACACCATCTTTTTAAAACATATTTACCATCATATTTTACTCTCTCTCTCTGTTTCTCTTCTATTACATTTTCACACCATCCACCTTCCCCCCCCCCCCCCTTCTCTCTCTCTCACTCACACTCTCTATCTCAAAACCATTTTCACAACTGATTTACACAAAGAATTTGTTTAGTGGTTCTTTTTAAATCAGAAGTCAAGGATTGCAATTGTTGTTTGGTGAGTAAAATGGCTTTTGTGTCAGATCTGATGTTTTTTTGGCGTCGGCGTTGTAACATCCGGCCCCTTCTCATCACCAATATTGTCCGCTTTGCCCCGATGGGTTGCACATCCAGAGCTCACGGATTTGTTTTTGGTTGCCTGGTGGAGACTGCCCAGGAGGTCACCCATCCTAAAATTAAGCCCCAAAACGCGTTGATGATTTAAGAGGCAAGACATTACTATGAACCAAGGATCTCTCCTGGCCATGGCCGATGTGGGATTTTCCTGGGGTGTCACATTCACCCCTGTTAGAGTCTCATCGTCCCTGATGAGGTTGTACCCACCATCCCGAACGGCACAGGAGTGGCTCTGATACCATCTGTAACATCTGGCCCTCTCACCACCAATATTGTCCGCTTTGCCCCGATGGGTTTGCACATCCAGAGCTCACGGATTTGTTTTTGGTTGCCTGGTGGAGACTTCCCCAGGAGCTCACCCATCCTGAAATTTCTCCCACCTGAGCACACTTAACTGTGGGAGTTCTCCTCTCATCCACTAACATTAAGCCCCAAAACGCGTTGATGATTTAAGAGACAAGACATTACTTATGAACCAAGGATTCTCCTGGCCACGGCCGATGTGGGATTTTCCTGGGTGTCACAGGCGTAGAGTATATAGAGAACACAAACAAAACTTCATAATATTTGTTGTTCTTGCAAGTTATATGTTTAGATCCGATGGGTTTTTTTCAAGATCCGGTGTTTTTTTTATCAACATCTTAAGATCCGGTGGTTTTTTTTTCAAGATCCGGTGTTTTGTTTATCAAGATCTGAAGATCCGTGGTTTTTTATCAAGATCCGGTTCACCGTTTTTTTTATGAAGATCGGTGGTTTTTTTATCAAGATCTGGTTAGGAGACATTAGTGTTGGAGAAATTCGTTCACTGGTTTTTTTTTATCAATATGGTGGTTTTTTTATCAAGATCCGGTTCACTGGTGTTTTTTTTTATCAAAACCTTGTTGAGGGTAAGCATCCACAGGTATTATTTATCCCCCCTGAATACATTAATAGCTCAACATTCCAAAAAATTAATAAATGATTTTTTTTGTTTAGCTGTACAATAAATCAGACATTTTATTTAAAAAAAATAGTGGAAGTATTATTTAAATTGGAGTGGGATGGAAGTAATGAGTACAAATGAGCACATTACTCCATAGGTTTTTCAATCTATAAATAATAGTGGATGTATTATTTAAATTGTTTCCATAGATTATTCAAAATCTTTCATCTCGGATCTTTGATGGGGCCCATTTTCCATCAACAATTTGTGTTTTTGTTTGGCTCAAGAAAAGTGAGTATAAAGATTTCTACTTTTTAATAATTTATAATAATTTATGTTTCTTGTTATTAATAATTTATGATACAAAATCTTTTGCAAAATCGACGCTGATCTTGAATGGGTAATCTCATTGTTTGTGATTAGGCACTGGCTTCATTTTATGTAGATGGTGATTATACATTTCTAAATATTTGTTGTATTTGTTATGTCTTTTGTAGATTGTGAATCTATAAATGGTCAACATTTAGAGCTGGATTTGAGAAGTATTGTGTGGTACAAGGGAATGGAGTGCATTTTATTAAAGGTAAATTGGGTTTTCTTATGTACTTGTGTTGTTACAACGTGATATATGTTTTTTTTTTAATGAAAGATGTGGTTTTGTATGTAACAAAACTTGTTACAATGTAAAAATTATCAACATTGCTATTTACAAACAAAGTGGTTTTGTATATATTGTAACATTTGTACAATTTATAAGTTGTAACATTTGTAGATACTAACAAAAGTTGTAACTACTAGAACTACAAGTTGTAACATAATAACAAATACTGTAAACATACTGAAGTACATGTTGTAACACAATATAAAAATTTGTAACTTACGAAAAATGAAATTAATATATCTCTAGTTCACTTGTAAGATGTAACAGATGGTTATAAAAAATGTTAAAAAATTGAGGACCACCATTTATTTCGAGTACTAGCAAAATCTCGTTCATTGTCAATTTACAACTCATTTTTTTATGAATTATTTATTTAATTTTATTAAACAAAATAGATTATTTGATTTGATGATAGAGAGAAAAGTATAAATTGTCACTTAACAACTTTTGGAAAAAGCTTGTACTATGTCAGAAGAAAAAGAGGAAATCTTGTACTATGTCAGAAGAAAAGAGACAATCAATTTTGATTTTACATCTTTACCCTTTATGTACTTTTATTAACAAGGCCAACCAATATAATACTAAAACAATTCAGATCTAATCTTAACCATCCATTCAACTTGATCAATGGTCATAAATGGGTTTCTAGAGTTTGCACAACTCATAAGGGTTTTTATTTTAGCCAAACCCTATATATATATATATATATATATATTTATATAGGGAAATGATAGAATAAAAAACCCACTCAAATTGAAGAAAACCCAGTAAACTCAATCTAGACCATTGATCTAAAGTGATCAATGGCCTACATTGATTCTACATTATTTTAATATATTTATTTAGGTAGATGACAAAAAAGGGCACAATGGTTAAATGCCATTTTTCTAAAAAGAACATATGACAAGTTGACATGACACTTGTCACATCATCTCTCTCTCATACTTTTGTGACCATTGTCCTAAATCTGTCAGGACGTCATGTTACATATGTAACATATGTAGTGTTGCATACATTAAAATTGCACAGACTCTGGTCTCATATGTGATTTATTATTGCATACGTTAAAACACATAGATTGTATAAAATCAATTAAAAACTTTTCAGATCAAAAAACATTCAAATGTACACAAGAATTGTTTCTTACAAAGTGCTAAAAACAAAAAAACGGTCATTACAAATCAATAAATACTAAAAAACTATCATAAATAAAAAAAAAATACACTTCATCATTGTTGATGATCATATTTTCATCTTTAATGCAAAAAAAATGCTCACCTTCAAAATAAAAACAAAAATCATCAATTTACATGTAAAGCCCCCCCCCCCCCCCCCCCCGTCTTAACGTATGTTAACCATCTGGATTACAAAAAAAACATACGAAAACTGATACAAACAAACATTGTTTTATCCATTTAGTTATCAAGATTATCAAACTTAACTTAGAACGAATGTTATATAACTACAAAGATGTGTAACAAACGCAACTTAGTTCTATTGTTACATACAAAACAGACGCAACATAGATTTGATCCCTTGTCTAACTCATGAAAGTCAAAAAAATTAAATCTTTGTATCTGGTAAAAAAAATCAGAAACTAATTTATACCAACTTAGTTCTGCTGTTACATACGAAACAGACACAACATAGATTTGATCCCATGTGTAACTCATGAAAGTAAAAAAATCAAACCTTTGTATCTGGTAAAAAAATCAGAAACTAATTTATACCAACTTAGTTCTGCTGTTACATACGAAACAGAAGCAATATAGATTTCATCCCATGATTAGTAAAACAGACATCAAAGAGACACAGAATGTTTAAAATGACACAAAAATTCAAAAACATAAAAAAACACATTGTAGCCCCTACGGCGCATCTGAGTGCACAGCCTAAGCCCTACAAGGCGGACGTACAATAAGACACCATGAGGCGCCGCCTCATACTCATATTTTGCCCTTTTCGCCTTGAGGCGTGCGCCTCAGTCGTTTTTTAAACCATGACTAGAACAATATTTGTGAATTTAAAACTCATAAAATTAGTTTAGCTTGCAACAATATTCTTGTAAACCAGTCAAGTGACGAAAGTACTCAGATCTTGAAAAAAACTAAACCACTCACAGTGTCAAAGAAAACATATAACAATTGTACATACAACATAAATAATCATCTATAACATATCTACCGTAAATCAGATTCATATTGCGGGTATCAAATCCTTATCTCCTACCGAAAGAAACGAGAAATCAAGATCAAAATAAAAAACTATAATTAAACCATGCCAATTTAATATTTAATAACAATAATAACAGAGTAAAGTTACAGTAACGAAATGAAACCCTTTTAAACTAACACATATACTACATCACAAAATGCACAAAAAACAGTGATTTCACAACAAGGTATAATTTAGCATTCAAATAAATTGATAAAATAATCAAACGTCACTTGAAATCAAAACCTAAAGTTTATATTATTCTACAAAGAATAATGGTAGCCAACAAGTGTACTTATTAGGGTTCAAATAAAAACAAATCTTGTTACCAAACGATGAAGTTGTTGAATCATAACACTGACTATCAAAGATTTGTGTGTTTTCATCGACGAAATCCCAAGTTCCACTATCTGATTTAACGTCTTTGTTGTCAGAATCACCCATATTATCTCACCTGTAATCAATATTACAAAAAAGTTTGTTAATTTCACAGTTTAATCACAAAAACTTACTTATATATAAAAAGTAACTAACCGTATCTCTTGATTGATCATCAAATTAAGCTTGAAATGAAGTAGAACACTTGTATGAAAATCATTTGTTTGCCGGTTAGGTGATCAACGGAGGTTTTCTGTTCCCCAACGATTCTTCTAGTAGAAAGCAGCTCCCCAAAGGGTTTCGTCAGAGAAAGTGTTGATAAGCCATTTTTTATGGTTTTGACGAAATGCAGGAATTTGGGTAGGGGGCTGCTTTAATCTTCCAAGAACAAAATGCCCTGCTTGTTAAATAGAGAAGAGAGAGTTTGTGTATGTGTGACAGAGAGAGAAGGAACTTGTTTATATAGGAGGGAGAATAAAAAGATTCAAATTATAAAATGGGGGGAAACAAAACTGACTATATTAAATAAACATTGACGTGACAATTAAAAAAATTATTTCTTTATATTTTAAATCATTATTCTTCAATTTGGTATTAACTTTGATTTTTTATTACCACTTATTTTATATTATTTTACATATTGAATTTTTACAATTCTTTACGCTCATGGGTATAATGTAACAACCCAGATTTACCGAACCACGATATTGTCCTCTTTGCCCTCCCCCAACGTCTTTCAGAAGGGTGCCAGACTCAAGAGGCTTTACATTGGTGTGGCACATGTCCACCTAAAACCCGTCATGGTGGGGAAGGTATCCTACCCCTTATAAAGAAGTGTTAGTTATCCTTCCCAACCGATGTGGAATCACATGTATATGTAACGGCCCAAAAATTCTTAATGCATAACTTATAATAATAGGTATAAGTTAGCTATAACTCGACCGATTTGATGATAATTATATGAAGGCCCAATTCTTGAAATTAGTCAAGTTAACTTAATTAACTAAACATGAGGAAATACACCTAAAAAAGCTATTGTGCTTAGTGGGCTAAGTTAAAACAATTAGCAAATAAACTAGTGAGGGGCTAATGTTGCCATATGTGTAAAATTAAATATTCAAAAGAGGGAAATAGGTGGAGACATGGGATTTTCTGCAGAAAAATATCTTCACACACACCTCCATCCCCACAAAGCTATTGGATCTTATGCATGAGGTGAAAACTAATCACCTAGGACCTAATAATCACTAAGGTATCCTTTGATTTCTATTTATTGATCTCTCATATCTGAATGGGATATAAACTTGATGGGTTTTGATTGTTGAATGAAACTAGTGGTTATAAAGTAGGCAAGTCGTTTTTGTAATTTTCTGTCTTTCAAACGCAGCTGTAGTTTATGGTCATTTCCCGGAGATCCGACCGTTGAATCACTTGGATTTTTGAGATGTAACTTTAAAACATAAATATGATCAGATTTACAAAAGGAATGTCCGATCAGAATTCGGATGATATGATTTTTAAACTGATTTTTGTAACAGTAAGTATTTTCAGATTAGAAAAGCGGGTCTCAAAGATTGGACCGTTCCCAGAGATCTCAACGTTAAATCACATTGATTTTGGAGATATACCTTTAAAACATATATATGATCAATTTCACAAAAGGAATTTCTGCTCAGAAGTCGGATGATACAATTTTAAAACTGATTTTCATAACAGTAAGTATTTTCGGATTAGAAAATTCGGTCTCAAAGATTGGATTATTCCCGGAGATCCGACCGTTGAATCACTTTGATTTTCGAGCTGTAGCTTTGAAACATTTAGGTGATGAATTTTACAAAGGGAATATCCGATGAGAGGCCGGATGATATGATTTTTAATTCAGATCAGTTTGTTTTGATTTTGTAAAAAAATTGGAGTTTGGGTTTATTTGGAAAGCCACCTACTATTAAAGAAACCCCAATCATATGTGTGCTAAAAACTTGATAAATTTAGGCAATAAGGTCTAAATTAAATGATATGTTGATATTAGAAAAGTTGGTAATCTAAGGATGTTCATGAACAATATAACAACACTAAAAGTGGGTGCACACTAAGTGTTTGATAAAATGTTTAGGTGAGATGCTAGGCATCTAAACCTTGAGATAATGGTCAATCTTGTAAATAGTTAGGCTAAAGAAACTTGATTAAAGAATAACATGACCAAAGAGTGTGTAAACATGTTAAGAAGAGGTTCCTAATGACCTAGTGAATATTCACCTATTAGGTGTAAATGAACGGGGCTTTGGGTAGACATGGAGCCATGGATGTGAGGATAAATGGAGCACGCTTAAGGTAAGTCACTGGATGGCTTAAATCCTAATTTATTTCGAGTATGTTAATATGTTTGTATATGTATGCTTGTTCATGTTTGGAAACTATTCATAGGACCTTTACAATAGGAAGCGTAAACTAGAATTCATGTTTGATGGAAAACGACCTTATCCGAAGGTTGAAATTTTCTCAATTAGGCTAGCGGGTCATTTGGGGAAAAACACTAGTTATTCAATGAGCTTAACCGTGGATGAATACTATGCGCGCGTTGTTTGATGTTATTTTCTTGAGTATACTCGTCGTCATTATGTCAACAATCTCAAGCTAGTTTAGAGTACAATACTAAATCTTGAGTCATACGGACTAGGCGAGTAAGACTAAGTAAAATGGCACATGTGGCCATGGACACAAGGGCATCGCCACAATGGTGGTACGACTAAGATGGATAAATGCCCTACTAGGACGTTATTGTGGGCGGTCATTCGCGTAGCATAAGCAAAATGTTGGAAAGCATAGATCGTTAAACTAAGTATGTGAGTCTTATTAACGCATGATAAGTGCATAAACATTTAATGCATATCTATTCTTTTGAGTCATGTTGATATTACAAACTCAAGTTGAATGTAGGATGATTGGATAAACATTTAATGGGTAATTGAGACTCTAGAATTAGCCTAATACAAGATACTGAGTGAATGGCCCTTAACGGGTTGAAAAGAATCCTATTTATAAGCAATCAAAGAATAACGAATCAAATCCGAATGAAAGGTTCTACCTTCTGTTTTAAGCATGCTTGAAACGAGGTAAATTGGACCTAAGGTTGTGGTCTTAAATCTCTAACGGAATCTCGGATAAAACAAGGAGTTTTGGTTCATTTAACAGGTGAAATGGAGCAGATCAGCAAATCCAGGCTGTAGCCTACGGCTCACTCAAAGATTCAAATCAGAAGGCACGAGGCTGTAACTTACAGCGTGATATATGTTTAAATTTTTGTTTTTGTTTCCTTTAAACCCCAATCGATAAATCATGTCTAATCGGGTTATTTCTTGATGTCTAACCCTAAGTTCGATCGATAAGGAGCCCGGATGAAGATCAAGCTATTTCGAATAATCGAACGGACGTAATAAACAAAAGGCTTCCGCATAATTCTGATTATAAACATTGTAAATAATGGAGATAGGAATATAGACCCTCGTTGATATGTTAAGTCATTTTGTCAAACCTACGGGAATGACGCTTAAGTTCCAAAAGTTTAAATTTATTCCCAATTATTATGTTTTAAAACCGTGTTTTAAATAATCAAATCTCGTTTAATTCGGGACGGGTCTTACAAATAGTATCAGAGCCGTGATTTGAGGGATTCAAGTGTCAGATAGGATGCTTGGACTCAAATTGTGTGCTCAAAACGTGAAGGGCGTTTGGTTCAAGCTTGATCATCAATCCGGTAAGGATTTCATTTCCAAAGCTATCTTAATCTAGTCAAATGTTATACATCATGATTGAACATGAGTTAATCAGGAATAAACACGGGGACAGTGTATTAAGCACTTAAATTTGGAATTACACCAATCGCACAGTCAAGGTGAGCTAAGACTCAGCCGAACCGAGAATTGGGAAATGTGATTGCATCACCAAGATGATGCGATTGGACAAAACACAAGTAGCATAATAAAATGAATATGCCATAATGCATTAAATAAACAGTAAAGGCGGGACTAAGGCCTTATCAAATTATATGAAGGCAGTTGCATTACATCAACAAACAAAAGAAAACGTTAATTAAATAAGACGGGTGACCGGAAATGTTTACCTGGAAAGTATCGTGGCGACCATGAAAAGATCACCGTGCCATGTGTGGATTGCTTACCCTGGCTAAGTAAGTGTTAAACACATGATACCATGGGCTTCTCGTGATCTACACGCTTACCTTCCACGCAACAAGGACTGAGTCAGGAAGATGATATATGAAGTCTCAACTATAGGACCCACGGGGTCTTATAATGGGAGCATTGTCAAATAATCTGAGGGCCTGGGTAGACCGGGTATGTAAAACCAATGCATAAAAAACCACAGGGCTGTAGAGCCAAAAGTATTACCACAACGGTTACACGGACCAAGATAGGATTGAACCTTAATAAAAGGTTAATCTGTAAATAGACTTGAACCTTAATCTAGGTAGAATCATAAACAAATTCAGTTCGTAAATAGACTTGAACCTTAATCAAGGTTGAGTCATAAACAAATTCAGTTCGGAAATAAACCTGAACCTTAATCAAAGGTTAAGTTATAATCACACTCGAACCTTAATCGAAGGTTAAGACATAGCTAAACTTGGACCTTAATTGAAGGTTAATCAATCAATAAAAGTCAAACCTTAACTGAAGGTAAACCATAAACCGATCTGAACCTCACCTGAACGATAAGCGGGGAACGAGTCTAAACCGCATTCGAGAGCTAACTCGTATCCCAACATGAATCGGGCACTGAGGTAAAAACAGAAGCCAAGATTCGGGCTAAGCTCAAATTTAAGTTATACGTATACTTGACCCATAATGAAATCGTGAAAGCCTACGGGCCAATGTGAACTATACGTCACATTAATCAAATGAAATCGTGAATGCCTACGGGCCAATGTGAACTATACGTCACATTAATCATAATGAAATCGTGAAAGCCTAGGGGCCAATGTGAACTATGCGTCACACTAATCGTAATAAATTTGTGAAAGCCTACGGGCAAATGTAAACTATGTGCCACCTAAATCATGATGAACCCGTGAAAGCTGACGGGTAATCATAGACTACACCTCTCACTAAAACTAAAAGGCAAATGAGATTAGAAGCCCGCAAGGCAAGCGTGAACTATGATTCACGTGGAACTGAGCTGAAAAAAAGGAGTTTTAACCCATAAAATGACGAGTTAAATAAAAGGTAGAGTTAACGCTAAAACAAAAGGGGGCTCGTAGGAGACCCCAAAAATCGGAGGTGTATCCACACTAGAGAAACAATCCTAGCCTCGAGCAAAGATCGTGCGAGGGTAAACGATGATTGATATGGTCTATTGAAAGCAATGCCTTCATAGTAAACCAACTGCGGTTTGATGGACTGCTATGCATACAAATACTAAGTAAACAAAACATAAGTAAATAGTCTTGTGTGAATAAACATGGTAATATAACACCGTGAAGCAAAAACGAGTAAGAACCCTTTAGAGAAACACTGAATTGATCCGAGGGTCAATAAGTCCTAAGGAACGCAAATAAAAGAAATGGACCCTATAAGGGTAGACGATTAAAGGAATTGCCCTTGGGACCAAGTGTTCCGAGGAATCAAATGAGAACATAATTCAGAGAGGATGTGAAAATAGGGTGTTATATACAAAATTATACCTAGATAAACAAAAGAGTCAGAAGACTCGAGATAAATTTCAAATAAGATGCTCGCGAGAACTAAAAATGTCAATTTGCAAGGCTGGATAAGAAGGGTTCACGAAGTCTATACAAATTCTATAGATAGAGTAAAAACGAAAAATTGGGGAAAAACCTGGGGTACCGAGGCAAAAAGGGATAAAAGGTGATCAATCACCTGGAAATAGCAATGAGATAGACTAAGGGCCATATAAAGTATTATATGGAGACATGAGATAGACTAAGGGCCATATAAAGTATTATATGGAGGATTCCGTGGAATATTCTGACTCTGAAAGAGTAATATATACAAGGTTTCTTACGAACGCCTACACAAAAGCAATGACGAAGTCCATATACAAAAAAACCCGCAATGGGACTGGGTTTCATGCGGTAAATGGGCTAGTCTACACGAACGTACAAATTGCACATAAGCTAATATTTCCAGAGTACTGACGGCTTGTAAGTAGAAATGCCTCGCATCTTGTCCTAGTAATATGAAGTCTAGGGTAAAATAAAGTAAAACTCGTTATGCATCAAATGGTCAACTAAAATTGAATTGAGAGTCGAACCGGAACTAACCACATCAGGCGTGGGTGTCGGTTTTCGGGAAGTCGTTATATACTTAAATCCGGTATGCGTCACGACACATGGAAATGGTTCTAAGTTGAATGAATAATTAAAGCACATACACTAGGCCCATTGGGGCTTGAGGAAATCCCAAAACTACCAGAAAGTCAAGGCGGTGACTCCTGACGAAATCGTGATACTTACGGATGCCTAAACTAGAATCACAAACTGTAAGGGAAAACTCGTTTTAAGCCAGTACACAATCCCATAATTAGTCATAGACATTGGGTTGGGTGTCTAACCCAAAAAGGAGACTTCTGCCTTTAAGACCGTGTATAACCGAAAACTTGTGTGAATGAACTTTATCATAAAAGAAATTAACAACCAGGTAGCAACAATCGAATGATAAGCCGTAAATAGTCTAATTATGGAAGATTCAAATGGGTCAACGTGGCAAAGTCGTCACCATTTGGACCCAGGAAAATACATAAATTCAACTAAGCGTGTTAATAGGTGAAAACCCTATAAAAGATGGCACGCGATGCCTAGGTTAAGGAAAAGTGAGGTACGGAAAAGGCTCGATGTTTCCGGTAAAACACAAGATTAAGAAACACTAAGCAAGACCTAGTGAGATACTTGACTATCATATCATGCTTTGCATAGCCCAGAGCTTAGAACAATCAATAAAGGGGTGAGTCCGATTAAGGAGATAGGGAGGTTAGATCCCCCATCTATTCGGTAGGTGACCGGTTACGCGGACGAAACCCTCTTTAAGGAGGGTGGAGTTGTAACGGCCCAAAAATTCTTAATGCATAACTTATAATAATAGGTCTAAGTTAGCTATAACTAGACAGATTTGATGATAATCATATGAAGACCCGATTCTTGAAATTCGTCAAGTTAACTTAATTAAATAAACATGAGGAAATACACCTTAAAAAATCCATAATGCTTAGTGGGCAAAGTTAAAACAAATAGAAAAATAAACTAGTGAGGGGCTAATGTAGCCATATGTTCAAAATTAAATATTTAAAAGAGGGAAATAGGTGGAGACATGGGATTTTCTGAAGAAAAATATCTTCTCACACACAACTCCATCCCCACAAATAAGCCCTACCTATGGTGATTTGCACAAATCGAAGAGGAAACAAGCTTGGATCTTATGCATGAGGTGAAAACTAATCATCTAGGACCTAATAATCACTAAGGTATCCTTTGATTTTATTTTATTGATATCTCATATCTGAATGGGATATAAACTCGATGGGTTTTGATTGTTGAATGAAATTAGTGGTTATAAAATAGGCAATTCTTTTTTTGTAATTTTCTGTCTTTCAAACGCAGCTATAGTTTATGTTCATTTCCCGGAGATTCGACCATTGAATCACTTTGATTTTTGAGCTGTAACTTTAAAAGATAAGTATGATCAGATTCACATAAGGAATTTCTGATCAGAATTCGGATGATATGATTTTTAAATTGATTTTCGTAACAGTAAGTATTTTTGAATTAGAAAACAGGGTCTCAAAGATTGGATCATTTCCGGAGATCTGACCGTTGAATCACTTTGATTTTTGAGCTGTAACTTTCAAACATATATATGATCAATTTCACCAAAGGAGTTTCCGATCAGAAGTCGATGATACGATTTTAAAATTGATTTTCATAACAGTAAGTATTTTCGGACTAGAAAACTGGGTCTCAAAGATTGGATTGTTCTCGGAGATCAACCGTTGAATCACTTTGATTTTCGAGCTGTAGCTTTAAAAAATATAGATGATCTATTTCACAAAAGGATATCCGATCAGAGGCCGGATGTATGATTTTTAATTCAGATCAGTTTGTATTTGATTTTGTAAAAAAAGGGAGTTTGGGTTTATTTGGGAACCCGCCTACTATTAAAGAAATGTAATCATATGTGTGCTATAAACTTGATAAATTTAGGCAATAAGGTCTAAATTAAATGATATGTTGATATTAGTAAAGTGGGTAATCTAAGGATGTTCATGATCAATATATCAACACTTAAAGTGGGTGCACACCAAGTGTTTGATAAAATGTCTAGGTGAGATGCTAGGCATCTAAACCTTGAGATAATGGTCAATCTGGTAAATAATTAGGCTAAAGAAACTTGATTAAAGAATAACATGACCAAAGAGTGTGTAAACATGTTAAGAAAAGGTTCCTAAGGACTTAGTGAATATTCACCTATTAGGTGTAAATGAACTGGGCTTTGGGTAGACATGGAGCCATGGATGTGAGGATAAATGGAGCACATTAAGGTAAGTCACTCGATGGCTTAAATCCTAATTTATTTCGAGTATGTTAATATGCTTGTATATGTATTCTTTTTCATGTTTGGAAACTATTCATATGAGCTTCACAATAGGAAGCGTAAACTATAATGCATGTTTGATGGAAAACGACCTTATCCGAAGGTTGAAATTGTCTCAATTAGGCTAGTGGGTCATTTGGGGAAAAACGCTATTTAGTCAATGAGCTTAATCGTGGATCAATACTATACGCACGTTGTTTGATGTTATTTTCTTGAGTATACTCGTAGTCATTATGTCAACAATCTCAAGCTAGTTTAGAGTACAATACTAAATCTTGAGTCATACGGACCAGGAGAGTAAGACTAAGGGGTTGTTTGGTTGATTAAGTGCTGAATCATTAAGATGATCTGAATGGTTATGAGGCTCTGAATGGTTAAGAGCTGAACCATTCAGCATCTCTTATTAGCTTAATGGTTCAGCACTTAATCATTCCATTCAGATGCTGAAACAAACAGTCTGAATGCTGAATGATTCAGAGCTGAATGGTTAAGAGGCTGATTAAGAGGCTACCAAACAGCCCCTAAGTAAAATGGCACATGTGGCCATGGACACAGGGGCATCGGCACAACGGTAGTACGACTAAGATGGATACATGCACTACTAAGACGTTAATGTGGGCGGTCATTCGCGTAGCATAAGCAAAATCTTGGGAACCATAGATCATTAAACTAAGTATGTGAGTCTTATTAACACATGATAAGTGCATAAACATTTAATGCATATCTATTCTTTTGAGTCATGTTGATATCACAAACTCAAGTTCAATGTAGGATGATTGGATAAACAATTAATGGGTAATTGAGACTCTACAATTAGCCTAATACAAGCTCCTGACATGAATGGCCTTTAACGGGTCAAAAAGAATCCTCTTTATAAGCAATCAAAAAATCACGATTCAAATCCGAATGAAAGGTTCTACCTCAGGTTTTAAGCATGCTTGAAATGAGGTAAATTAGACCTAAGGTTGTGGTCTTAAATCTCTAACGAAATCTCAGATAAAACAAGGAGTTTGGGTTCATTTAACAGGTGAAATGGAGCAGATCAGCAGCTCCAGGTCGTAGCCTACGGCTCATTCAAAGATTCAAATCAGAGGGCACGAGGCCATTGCTTACAGCGTGATATATGTTCAAAATTTTGTTTTTGTTTCCTTTAAACCCCAATCAATAAATCATGTCTAATCGGGTTATTTCGTGAAGATCAAGCTATTTCGAAGAACCGAACGCACGTAATAAACAAAACGCTTTCGCATAATTCTGATTATAAACATTTTAAATAATGGAGATAGGAATATAGACTCTCGTTGATATCTTAACTCATTTTGTCAAACTTATGGGAATGACGCCTAAGTTCCAAAAGTTTTAATTTATTCCCAATTATTATGTTTTAAAACCGTGTTTGAAATAATAAAATCTCGTTTAATTCGGGACGGGTCTTACATATAATTATTCAAACGCTCACTGTAGCCTTTCCTTGTTGGTGAGAGAAGTTGGCTCAACGATTGGATGGTTGATAGATGTGGTTATCATATTCAAGATGCTTTTGATAAATAACACAAGTTAATTGATTTATACTAAAACCAACCAACTTCTTAATCAAGAATTTTTTATTAATATTAGGAAAAAAAATAAATCTTACTCATGCTAATATAAACTTACCAAAGTAACGATGAAAATAATTTCTTAAAAAAAATGACTCGATTGGAAATAGAAACCTTCCATTTTCGTTAATGTACTCAACCAAACAGAAAGAAAGAAGGAGTCACAAACCTTTAACTAATATAATAGTGTTTAAAGAGAGAAATAAACAATACCAATATATATTTATATAATACATTTGAATTATTATTTACAATAAACCTTGTTTATTATATGAATTGAATAAATGCAATTTTATATATTAAATAATAAAAAGTGACATCTTTAAAAACTCGTGTATTGCATAATACACGAGTGAATAAACACGTATCTTATACGGATTAAATAAATATAATGTAGTCTGTTAATATAAACAAACATCAAAATATGTTATTGAAAAAATTTGACCTATGGTATACTGTTTACTTATTGTAATCTTTTACTTTGCCTTTTATTTAATATTAGGTTAGAAACTTGTGTAACAAATTTTTTTTATTTATTATTTTAGAAAATTTAATATTACACGAGATTGGTTCAACGAAATATATTTTTCTTTTATTTAATATTAAGTTAGAAATTTGTGTATCACACGAGTTATAGCATTTATTTATTATTTATTAGGTTAGAAAATTTAACAATATACGAGGTTGGATCAATAAAATATTTAAAGGTTATTAATAAGCGGAAATATCAAAAAAATTAGTTAACAAAATAAATATTAAATAAATAAGAGATAAACATGAAATTATGGTTTAAAATTATTGTTTCGGATAATTATAAGATTTTATTTATTATATGGGAAAGTAATAATAAAGATAAAATAAAAATAAGTATTATAAATTAATAAATATTAGCTTATATATTATCCTTAATTAAGTAGGAAAAAAGGAGGAAAAACCAAAAAATAAATGTATTAAATGTGTGACACCCATCAAACCTCGGTTAATACATTTTATCAAATAAGTCTACCTTAGCAAAACATTCATAAAATGTACTTAACTAGGTTAGTTGAGTCGGTTTGACGATTCGGGGAATCAGCGAGAGTCGGTTTACACACACATTGTCCATGGTTTGATGATTCTGGGAATCATCGTGAAAACACACACATGCATAAGATAAAGTTAACTAGTTGTGAATCGATTGCCTTATGATTATTTATAACATGCAAATACGTGTTTATATGAATTAACATGATAATAAATGATATTTATAATAAGACGTGCAACCGGGTTCGTAACCGATAGTAGATATATCGGGTGCGAAAGTTAAGCATGAAAAACTTGGAAAATCTCTCATTCTTATAAAATTGGTAAGAATGAGTCACCGAATCTCTCATTCTTATAAAATTGGTAAGAATGAGTCACCAGATCTCTCATTCTCATAAAAATTGGTAAGAATGAGTCACCAGATCTCTCATTCTTATCAAAATTGGTAAGAATGAGTCACTAGATCTTTCATTCGTTCCAAACTTGGTAAGAATGAGTCATCATATCTCTTACTCGTACCAAATGAGTCTCATTCGCACCAAATGAGTTTATCATTCACACCAACGCCCTAGCTAATGACAACAATCTATAAATACCATCCTTCACTCATTTTTTTCATTTTCAAAACCTTAACTCGCCCCCAAGTGCTCTTTTACAAACCCAAACCTGTAGAAATGAGTTTTTCCATTTCTTAGATCCTTGAGCCAAATCACGTTTATAGACAATATCAAGTGAACACAAGTTTAGATACATAAATAAAAACCTTTCTAAAACCTTTCTAAACTAGATCTAGACCTAAACAATGAGTTTTCTTATAAAAACACAAGTTTAGATGATGTTTGATGTGTGCGAAACACACATATAAATACGTACACGCAACTTGGGATTTAAATTTATAAAAATGATTTTAATCTTAACATTAGAACACACATTAAAGGGCAAGCGCACCCTGTCACACATCCATGGACGCGCGCGGAGCGATTGTACTGAACCGTTGTCACTGATTTACTGGTAAGAAAGATAGGTGAATGTTTGTTTTAACTAATTTAAACTAAAGCATAGCAAATATATATAAAAGACTCCAAATAGAATATATATATATATATGTATATACTATAATAACAACCCAAACATGTCAACTACATAACATATGAAGTAAAGGCGCGAGATAAACATTCCCATTTCTAGACAATTAGTATCCCTTTCGGGAATCCTAACATGACAGCTATTCGGAAAGCTAACACGATAATCACACGTTAACCACCTAAAGTTGTTCATTAGCGAGCTATTGATATAATCTCATGCAAATCTTCTAAAGATAAGTTAGTCATCCGTTAGGAGTTTTCTAACCTCACTAATCAAGGAAAGCAATACCGAATACACAATACAACCACCTAGACTAGCATAAAGTAGAGCATATCACAAACTATTATATTTTACTAACTTTGAACACAAATCTACTGAGGTCGCCATTTCTACCAAAATAACTAACAAAGATTATCAACCGTGTCAAAGATTAGTAACAACACCATTAAGCCGATTAAGACCTTTTTACGTGTCGATAAACATTCCTGATTATTATTCCCCTGACTTTAACCAAACCAATACCTGGTTACAGTTTCATGGTGTGAACACATTAACAAGTTAACTAGTTCACTACTCATTGATTAATCGGACGGTTTTCAACATGTATCTGACTAACACAACACAATAATCGTCAGAGTTATACAAACATAAACACGAATCCAACAATAACAGAACCTCCTTACAATATGTTTATCAAGATTTAAACATGATAGACACCAAATTCATACAAAATACGATTAACATACAAAGGTTGTTAATAACTAATTTATACTATTGTTTTTGCCCGTAGGTTTACAAATACTAATCATAACAACATAACAAAGCTTCAAAATCAAATTCGATATAATAATAGGTCAAGAATCTAACCATAAACAAGCAATATGATGGATTGGATGATGATAACGAAGTTGGATTGTTTCCCAAGCTTGTTAATCGGCTTCACAACAGCTTACATGCCCAGAAAATCGCCCAAAATCACCCTAAAATGACCCAATAATCATTCAGTAGCACTCTGCTTTGTTTTATAGAGTTTTCAGATCTGGCACGGCCGTGCACAGATGTTGCACGTTAGTGCAATTCATGACGTCAGCATGCAAGTGGGCTGATTAGACACCTGCACGGGAGTGCAGAGGGTCTGCACGGGGGTGTTGACTTAGGAAATGGCTTGCACGAGAGTGCCAACAGTTGCACGGGAGTGCTGCTTAGGAAATGGCTTGCACTCTCGTCTGCACTGGCAGTGCTTCTGAGTAACTTGGGTCTGCACGGGAGTGCCAACAGTTGCACGAGAGTGCTGATCTGGTATGCACGGGACTGCCACTAGTTGCACGGGAGTGGTAATCTTGAAATGGCTTGCACTCTCGTTTGCAATGGCAGTGCTTCCAACTAACTTGGGTCTGCACGGCTGTGCAGTTGGTGCGCACGGTCGTGAAACACCTGCAGATTGTGCAGAAACTGTCCGTTTTGCCCAAAAATCCATCTTTTTCTTCAACTTTATCTTTGGCATGCCGTTTAGGACCTGCAAAAACAGAAGTACAAGATTAAGTACCAAAACTACGAATTTACAGTCGAAAATGCGTCAAACGGGTGTAAAACCGGGGACTTATATATGTATAATTTAACGTATATCAAACCTCCCCACACTTAAACGTTGCTTCTCCCAAAGCAATTTAAAGTAGAAAACTCAACAAATACCCCCAATGGCAACACGAATAGCAAACCGAAAGTTAATAAATCAAACGGCTAGTTGGTTTGTCAAAAAACATCATCAAAGATTTCAAACCGACAAGCACTTGGAAAATATAGGTAAAGGAAATCAAAGCAATGGTTTACATCAAATCGACTTAGCATGCATATCTTTACACAACTCAAAATGTTCACACACACTCGGCTTTATTTGTGGATCATACATATGAAATGTGTATGTGCAAACTCTCGATGCCTAGACAATGACTTGTGCGATATCATATGCTTGTTAAAAGATCTAGTCTCTACCAATTCATATACAGAAATGCATAAATCAAGAGGACTTGTGTGTTGTAATGATAGGAAATGGTAAAGGGTGTGGAATGGGATAGAAAAAATTGCTAAATGGATTTTCACCATTTGGACTATCAAAATTGCCCCATTTCTTTTGCGACCCCTCTAATTTGGGGTTTTGTATTTTCTTGGATTTTTTTTCTTTTTCTTTTCTTTTTCTTTCTTTTTTTTCTTTTTTATTAACATGTACATAACTATACAAGACGCTAATGCTTGCTGAAAACGCACTAAGTATGTCTACCCAGACAAATTTCCATAGCACGGAAATAACTACGAATACTAGTTAAGTAACAACTATAACCGAGCTTTTAACACAAAAGGTTTAAAAGTAAAAGGTTAAATTTGGCTAGTAGGCGAAATGGTGGGTTAAATAAGAAAAAACACGAGATATAGGCTCAACATGGTTAATTAGTGGATAACATTTTGGTGTGGGAAACAGATAGAACGAAAAGAAAAGGCTTAAATCAAAAGGGTATCCTAAGTGCCTCAATCATTTTCATACAAATCCATACATATATGATCTCGAAAAGTATGCTATTAACAAGTTCTAAATCACATAAGCCATTCGGCGCACTTATATTCATCATATAGTGAGAAATTATTGAAAAAGCAATTAAAGGCTAAAAAAGAACGCTCACGTAACGGAAGGAATGGGTACAAGTGTAAAATTAACATGCTAGTCACTCTTTTGTTTACCACACTTATCAAACTCTTTTATATTTCATATGGCTTGTCTGCTTTTATCAAATCTAACGCTTCCTAAAGAACAACCAACCGTATTAATCTACAAAAATTATGAAGAAATTCACGGCTTTTATTTTATTCTATTTTTCTGTTTTTTTTAATTTTTATAAGTATTAAGCCACAAAAATTAAAGATTGAGAGTTTTTGCACAAACTTGGGACAAGCAAAGCAAAGTTAACATAGTTAACACCCCTCCCCACACTTGAACATCACATTGTCCCCAATGTGACTCAAAAAATAGTAAAGCCTTATGAATAGCTAAACTATAGTGCAAGCTAAGTAAAGTTAACATCGTTACCCTCCCCACACTTGAACATCACATTGTCCCCAATGTGACTCAAAAAATAGTAAAGCATTATGAATAGCTAAACTATAGTGCAATAAGAGAGACTAAAACTCCCATGGTGTTGAAGAAAAATGTGGAGAATCAATGTTGTAGAGCATCCTCTCTGGTGCTCCCCAATTTCCTGCAGTGACAACATTCTTGACAAAACAAATATCATCATATACGCTCAGAATTAATTCAACCAATTCATCATCCAATAACTTGAAATAAAGATAAATAGTAGCAAATAAAATACAAAACATAACAAGGATTCGGGGTTTAGCTTATGTTTATGAAGAAATCCGCAATTCCTTGCACTAAAAACTAACGCATCTAGACAATAAAAATGAAGAAAAACAAGAAATATTATGAAGTTCTTTAGGACATTTCTGCCCGTGCAGATAGCTAAAATTTTTTACCATGAGTGATCGATTCGATAGCAGGACTCGCTTTTCCACGCGTTGTTAGGCGTGCGGGCGTGGAATTCAAGTTTTTCCACCGCCGGGTCATACCGGCCTGAATTAAATAACTTAGATTGTTGCCCGTTGACTTTCAAACTTAGTCCATTTTGATTTATGGAGTCGTCCATATAGCCTTTAAACTTCTTGGAATGGCCGTTTTCATAAAAGATTTTCTTTAAGATTGCTTTTGCCCGAATGGAGATTGAGTACGGGCGAAAAGATCGATCGAGCAATGAAAAGAACATCGACCATCCTTACGCTTAGATTGACATAGACTCAATCTAAGAAAAAATAGAAGAAATATAAAAAAATTAGAATACTAAAAACTATAAAAATATGAAAATATAAAAATAAAAAATATGATAACATACAAATATGAGAATATACAAGATTTTTAGCTGAGTTTAAGTCACGCGCGCATCGCGAAGAAGTATAGACCGCTTCTCGCGTGGCGTGAGTAAATATTACGACTCAAGGTTCTCGCGCGTCGCAACAAGATAAAGATCGTCTTTTTGCTTGACGCGAAAACAACTTTTTCACCGAAAATTTTATAACGGATGATAATGGATGGAAATGATGATGGATGCCATTGAATGGTTTTTAAAAAAACGGAAGATAGTGGTTATTCACGTCACGCAAAGGACTCTGGTGATACTGTTCGCGTATCGTGAACAATAAAAGATAAAATCCAGGGTAATTAGGAATTCGCATAAAGCGAAACCATACGCCCAGCTTCTTTGCGACCCGCAATGAAGCACTTTTCACATAAAATTATTTTTATTAATCTCACTTTTATATTAAAGAAATTACCCAAATTTACTTAACCCAAACTTTTTATAAAATCATCCGAACCATCAAATTTTAATATAAAACACCCAAGATTTCATTATATATATACACAAAAACTATATACGCATAAAAATTATCAAACAAGATAAACATATGAACACAAAATCAACAAATAAAGAATTTAACTTTCCAAATCTAAAAATTAACAATTAGTCCAAATCCGGACAAATAAATAAACTAAAGAATCAATCAAATTTATACACAAACCAATAAATCCAATAATCGATCAATCAAATTTTTTCAACATCCAAATTCACAAATAATCAATTAAAAAAATCTATAAGCAAATAATTTAAGAAACATATATGCAAACCAACGAACCAATAAATAATCAATCCAATATATCAACAAACAAAATAATCAAATAAAGAATAAAAACAATTATATAAACAAATAAACGAACAAATAAAGATCGCTATAAAGAAGCAAATTAATTAAATAAACATGTATAGACAGATATTCACAAGCATGTACACCGGTAAAGGAGTAACTCGGGTCATTCCAAAAGCTCGTCGCATCCCCGGCAATGGCGCCAAAAACTTGATGCGTGCGAAACAAACATATAAATATGTACGCGCAACTTGGGTTTTAAATTTATAAAAATGATTTTAATCTTAACATTAGAACACACATTACAGGGCAAGCGCACCCTGTCACATATGTAATAAAGCATAGATAAGAACCAAGTATCGATCCATGGACGCGCGCGGAGCAATTGTACTGAACCGTTGTCACTGATTTACTGGTAAGAAAGATAGGTGAATGTTTGTTTTAACTATTTTAAACTAAAGCATAGCAAATACATATAAAAGACTCCAAATAGAAAATATATATATATATATATATATACACACTATAATAACAACCCAAACATGTCAACTACATAACATATGAAGTAAAGGCGCGAGATCAACATTCCCATTTCTTGAAAATTAGTATCCTTTTCGGGAATCCAAACATGACAACTATTCGGAAAGCTAACACGATAATCACCCGTTAACCACCTACAATTGTTCATTAGCGAGCTATTGATATAATCTCATGCAAATCTTCTAAAGATAAGTTAGTCATCCTTTAGGAGATTTCTAACCTCACTAATCAAGGAAAGCAATACCGAATACACAATACAACCACCTAGACTAGCATAAATTAGATCATATCACAAACTATTCTATTTTACTAACTTTGAACACAAATCTACTGAGTTCACCATTTCTACCAAAATAACTAACAAAGATTATCAACCGTGTCAAAGATTAGTAACAACACCATTTTGCCGATTAAGACCCTTTTACGTGTCGATAAACATTCCTAATTATTATTCGCCTGACTTTAACCAAACCAATACATTGTTACAGTTTCATGGTGTGAACACATTAACAAGTTAACTAGTTCACTACTGATTGATTAATCGGACGTTTTTTCAACATGTATCCGACTAACACAACACAACACAATAATCGTCACAGTCACACAAGCATAAACACGAATCCAACAATAACAGAACCTGCTTACAATATGTTCATCAAAATTTAAACATGAAAAACACCAAATTCATACAAAATACGATTAACATACAAAGGTTGTTAATAACTAATTTATACTATTGTTTTTACCCTAGGTTTACAAATACTAATCATAACAACATAACAAAGCTTTAAAATCAGATTCAATATAATAACAAGTCAAGAATCAAACCATAAACAAGCAAGGTTATGATGGATTGGATGATGATAATGAAGTTGGATTGTTTCCTAAACTTGTTAATCGGCTTCACAGCAGCTTACATGCCCAGAAAATCGCCCAAAAATGACCCAATGATCGTTCAGTGGTGTTCTGCTTTGTTTTATAGAGTTTTCAGATCTGGCACGGCCATGCACAGATGCTGCACGTCAGTGCACTTTATGACGTCAGCATGCAAGTAGGCTGATCGTGACGTCAGCATGCAAGTGGGCTTATTGGACACCTGCACGGGAGTGCAGAGGGTCTGCACGGGGGTGCTGATCTGGTACGCACGAGAGTTTCAACAGTTGCACGGGAGTGCTGATTAGGAAATGGCTTGCACTCTCATCTGCACTGGCAGTGCTTCCGAGTAACTTGGGTCTGCACGGGAGTGCCAACAGTTGCACGGGAGTGCTTATCTGGTCTGCATGGGAGTGCTGATCTGGAAATGGCTTGCACTCTCGTCTGCACTCGCAGTGCTTCCGACTAACTTGGGTCTGCACGGCCGTGCAACACCTGCAGATTGTGCAGAATGTTCAGAAACTCTCCGTTTTGCCCAGAAATCCATCTTTTTGTTCAACTTTATCTTTGGTACGCCGTTTAGGACCTGCAAAAACAGAAGTACAAGAATAAGTACCAAAACTACGAATTTACAGTCGAAAACGCGTCAAACGGGAGTAAAACCGGGGACTTATATATGTATAATTTACGTATATCAATGTTGGTGACCATATAATTAGGGCTTTTGTCTTTTATGTTGATGGAATGATAATAGGGTGATGTTTAAATGATCTGAGATTGTTTAGAAGCATGATTAGGTGATGTGTCAATGATTGATGGAAGTTTTGTGAACTTTGACCCATTTTGGGGGTTTATGTTGTAGATCTAGGGCTTGTAATATGAATATGATGATTACAATATGTTAGAAACATATTAGGGTGATTGAATCTATGAAGGATTATATGAAAAATGATGTTTTAAGGTTGATAGCAGTTCTTTCCTTTTTGGGTAAACTTTCATGCATTGATGTGACGTCTTTATATTTTGCCATTTTGGGAAATATGTAATTTAATATGCAAAATGAACAAATTGACGACATAATCAGGTGTGATGATATGCTATTAGGAAAGATAAATCTTAGTGTAGTGTTTGGTTATGATTCATTGGATTTTCAATCAGATTTTAAGGGTTTTTGTTCGTTGAATTAGTTAAACAGCTGAGCAGGGCGAATGAGCTCTCATTCACATGATTGTTCATGCGAATGAGAGAGTAAAAGCTCTCATTCGCACAAAAATTGAGACGAATGAGAGGAAATATTCCTCATTCGCCTAAATCAGTTAATTTGCTACAAAGTTCCATTTTGGTGTAGCAAATGACTCAACCTCAAACCTCATTCGCATTTAATTTAAGGTGAATGAGACTAGAAGTAGTCTAATTCGCTATAATGTGAAATTTCATGAATCTTTGTATAAACCAACTATTTTACGTGCATTACATGTACAGGGACTATATGTGTTTGCTAAACTGAAATAACAGGTCACCAACGGGATGTCGAGTCTTGTGTGGTCATGTTAAACATCAAACACTTTTACAAATGTACAAGGTCATGGTCTTGGACTACGAAGGGTTATTAGACAAACATATCATCAGTCAAACACTTTAGTAGTCGGGAATACCGTAACACGACTGGTTTGTAATTTAACTGAAGACACAACGTAAGGTGAGTTCCACGGCCACTTTTTCTCTATTGTGTTTTCTATTGGGTGAGAAACATGCTGTGATTTACTAGCTTACGAGGATTGCATTGTACTATTATGTTATTTGCGTATCAACAAACTATCTGAGACAAACAGAGTGCGAACACCAAAGCGAACAATAACGCGAACATTATTACGAACCGTGAGTCAAACAGTGAGGCGAACACTGATACAAATAGTAGTGTGAATTACCAACATTGATTTCGGGACATTTTAATGTAATGAGTATTAAATGCGAATGCGGTTTTCTAACTACTTTTGATACAAAACATGTGGACTCACCAGCATTATATGTTGACCGGTTTTAGCATGTTTTCTCAGGTCACTAAGGTAGCAGCAGGAGTAGGACGCAATGCATCACGTTTACATAAAAATCGTTTCGGTTACTTTTTGAAAACAATTGTAAACCTGTGTTAGTTACATAATGTCAGGTTACTTAAATTCTTCTGCTGTGTTATAATAATTGTTAATCGAAGTCTTTTCTTACGTGTTTTCTTATCATATAGTGGTCGTTTATTGTGACTGTTGCCTTAGATCATGATGTGTCATGTGCCTGGCGGTATAACCCCACATGTGAAATTTGAGGGTGTGATAAAATTAATGACAAGTGTCACAAGTTATATTGGTTATTATCATAGATAGATAAGACACTTAGTCGTAGTCGGAGTCATAGTCGTCGTAGTAGTCGTCCTAGTGGTAGTCGTAGTGGTGGTGTTAGTGGTGGTGTTAGTAGTGGGTAGTGGGGGTGGTAGTGGCGGTAGTAGTGGCGGTAGTAGTGGCGGTAGTAGTGGCGGTAGTAGTGGGGGTAGTGGTGGTGGTAGTGGTGGTGGTGTAGGTGGTGGTGGTGGCGGTAGTAGTGGCGGTAGTAGTGGGGGTAGTAGTGGTGGTAGTAGTGGTGGTAGTGGTGGTGGTGGTGGTGGTGATAGTGGTAGTGGTAGTGGTAGTTGTAGTAGTGGTGGTAGTAGTTGTGGTAGTAGTGGTGGTAGTAGTAGTGGTGGTGGTAGTGGTGGTGGTAGTGGTGGTGGTAGTGGTAGTGGTGGTGGTAGTGGTAGTGGTAGTCGTAGTAGTAGTGGTAGTGGTAGTGGTAGTAGTAGTGGTAGTAGTATTGGTAGTGGTAGTGGTAATGGTAGTGGTGGTAGTGGTGGTGGTGGTGGTAGTGGTAATGGTAGTGGTGGTAGCGGCGGCGGCGGTGGCGGTGGCGGTAGCAGTAGTAGTAGTGTAAATTTCATCGTTTTTTTCCGAAAATTTTGTATATATTGAGTTCGGACCCCACAGATTTGAAATTATTTTTTTGGGTCTTGTGTCTTTTGGCCTCCACCATCTAACAATTCAAGCTTTGCCATTGCCTTCTACAATGGCTATAAGCGTGTAACTTTCTAACAACAATCATGGGTCGGAGGCTTTGTTTCAATTAAATAAGTAAAGTTGAGGAAAACATCTATAACCAAGGAAAAATAACATCTTACCTTGGTTGTCAGACAAACATCGAAATGAAAGGCGCGAAGGTTGAAGGGGTCACTGGATTTCCTATCGTAACCTTAGCCGACCATCCTTCACCAACAATCCTAAATTAACTCATGGTCAGTGTTAGCAAACAAAAAGTCTACACTCAAAACTCTAAGTCCAATATCATACCAATCCATTGATGAATCCTTGTACAAGTTTCTTGAAAATTTCATGTTCCTTATTTTTAGATTTGGAATCCTTGTTGCCATCTCACCATAAATAACACACAGCCATGCTTTTGCCTTATCTATAAATAGAACATATCAAATATGTATTTCAAAAAAAAAATTAGCAAAAAGTTTGATAATTTAGAAATTCAAATGTACCTAACGCAAAGTTAACACCTTTAATCATTAACCTATAAGGTTCAAGTAAACCATCTCAGAATCCAACGGTTTGTATCTAATCTTAAAGCCGTGTGCTGCCAACAATCATCGGCTAGTAATGTAGAACTTGAATCCCACTACAATTAGACCAAAATAATTGCATCTATACTTGTAACCAGTAAGAAAAATTACAACCAGATTGCATCTATAGCACCAATATGTTGCTGATGAAGGCTTAAGTATTGACATCTACAATCTGACTATAAATCTGTAAGAAAATATTCCTCGGTTGTTTATTTTAGAGTCAAATCTCAAATTCATTTCAAAAGTGAAGAAGAAGAAAAGTGAAACAAAAAAGCACACACACAACCACACGTTAGTTGATCATAAACCAATAGTTTTTTCAAACAACTATATGTTTAACAAATCCCATATATTGAGTGAAGATAGAAAATTATCAAGAGATTGGTTTAGCAAAATTTAAGAACCTTTCATTACACGAGGCCAATGACGGTACAATATGTTGGGTTTCTCCGTTAGGGCTTAACATCATCGATTAAGGCTTCACGAATCCGATCGCCGGCATCTGAGAAGAAACCTAACATCGAATTTGTGAAAAGATGTACCAGGGTATAATTTTCACCCCAATGACGGTAAGGTATCTTCGGTTATCTCTTTAAATGATGGGGTGTACCAGCGTGAGGTGAAAAGAAGAAAAGGGTGATACGTGTACAGTGTATGGGAGTAGGCACAGGGGAGAGCTACACGTGTAGAGCACCACAATATAGACCAACCATAAGAGAAAAGAGCTACACATGGAAAGCACCGCCACACAGAACATCCAGAAGGAAAAAAACTGTATAAAAAGGCAACAATTAGGGATCGAACCCCGGCAGTGAGAAAAAAGGGGTGGGGGGATAGCCATCCGCGTCATGCCAGTGGCATGATTGCTCACCAATTATTAGTAGTATAATTATAATTAAAAAAACCAACTTTTTTTTATCTACTAATTACACTCACTCTATGCTCACTCGAGGGATTCGAACTCCCTACCTTTCACCCTTATCACCTTTATCAACCTATCCTCCACCACTGGGCCACGGCCTCAGTTAATAAAAAAACCCAACTTATATGAACTCTTTTTTACTTGTAGTTGGTATTTTTCAATAATTTTTTACTTATCTATAAATTAAAAAAAAGGTATATGGGCATATCATTCTATTTAGATTGGGATTACAGGAATATCGTGGAAATGATTGAAAAAAAGTAATTAGGAGATAGTTGAAAGGAAGGAAGTAATAAAATATAAAATATTGCAAATGGTTAGAGAAAAATTTAAATCACTAGAGTATTATCAAAGTAATCCAAGTGGCAGTAGTTTAATTTAAAACGTTACGGAATGTGTAAATCATTTAGGAGTAGTAATACCTAGATCCAAATTGCACGTAGTTTAATTTAAATTGTGGAAAATATCAAAGTCAATGGATTAAGAGGGTGTTTGATATTGCTTTTTAAATCTGATTTTTAGATTATTGCGTTTGAAAACGCAAATAATCAGTTTTTAGGCTACCAGAACGCAATAATCTATAAGCAGCTCAACCCTTACTTTTCCAAAACGAATAATCTGTTTTGAATAATCAATCGCAAACACCCCCTAAACAATGTCTATGCGACCATGGAAAGTTTTTGAAAAAGTATATGATAATGTTCATTGAAATTTTTTGGTGTCCATGCTGGTTCAAATGGGTTTCCCGAAGAGGTGGAATATGTGGGTTCGTGGCATATTAGAATCTGTTAGAGCGGCGATTTTGGTAAACGGGTAACCTACTTTTGAGTTTAATGCTCAAAAGGGCCTTAGACAAGGTGATCCTTTGTCGTCGTCTCTGTTTCTAGTAGTTATGGAAGTTTTTTCTTGTTTACTTGAAAAGGCGTGTGCATTGGGCGTGTGCATTGGGCGTGTTTAAAGGGGTTGATGTTCTTGGGGAAGGGTGTACTTTATCTCATCTGTTATACACGGATGATGCTATGATATTAGGGAAAGGGGATGAAAATAATGTGAAAACTCTATCACGGATCCTAAGATGCTTTTATGTTTGCTCTGGTTTAAGAATCAATCTATGCAAGTCTAGTTTTTTTGGGGTGGGACAAAGTGTAGGAGAGATGGAAACTACAAAAATGGCGTTGGGTTGCAAGAGTGGAGCGTTTCCGTTTGATTACTTAGGCATAAAGGTGGCGTTGGGTTGCTGTTGAGCAATTGTAGACTTGCGCAGGAAGTTTAGGTGGCCATAGGATCTTGGTGTGGCTTAAATCCCATGTTGGTATTCAGTATCCGAGACATAGTTGATGTTGCTAGAGATATGAGATGGAATAAATGTAAGAAAAGAATTATTCAAGGCGTCTTCTTGGTTTCTTGTTGGTGCATTTGGGAGACGATGAACCATAAGATTTTTAGAAGTCAAAGTTACTTGTCTGGATACGTTATTTTCAACATGAAAAGTCTATCTTTCTTTTGGTTACAATATAGGTCAAAGTATAGGACGATTGTGTGGAAAGATTGGTGTAACTCATCTGTATATATGTTGTAGTTTTGTTTGGCGGCCCTTGCTTGAGGCCTGCCCGAGGTATTGAATGAAAGTTAATTTTCAAAAAAAAAAAAACAATATAAAATGGAAAGTTCTTTTTTTTTAATTTTGTTTTATTTTTTTTTATTTTTAACTATTAATTTCTTTAAGAAAGACGCAACCTCAAATCAAGAACCATCAAAGAACACCATTACAAAATATACAATGAGTACATAGCCCAATCCTTCCATTGAAGGGAGTTAAACATAAACAACTCCTAAACCACGACAAAGACATAATCGTAGCCACCACGATCATGGAAAGTTAATACTTAATAGTAAATAGTGATGAGATACATAAAGTTTAAAAACCACCATATAAGATAATGTTAAGTTGAAACAATGAAACTCTCAAAAAATGGAGAGAAATGCAAGTTGAAGCTGCAATATTCACAAACGACTACACCCAAAATCGATATATGCTTCTAATCCATGTTCAAAGATACGAACAAAAGATTCCATCTCGATAGTCGGTAGGCAAACACCAATCTCCACGTCTTCATTATTTTCTCTACTGGCAAGAATCGACACTGATCCATTATAATCAATCGAGACTATTTCGAACTTTTTGGGCTTACCCCACCCAAAATCGATGTCATAAAACTTGATCTTTGGTGTTGCAGAAACCCCAATGATTGTTGTTGGAATCCCATTCGGTGACTCTATTTCCTTAAGGATTCCATCCTTGTCGGTCAACTTCTTATGTAGACTTTGTCCGATTAATTTTGTTGCAGTCATAAAACCTTCTTTTCCTATTAATAGTTTGCTTTGCTCCATGGCAATACACCCTCCAACTACACAGTTACCGAAGTAGGCTGCTGGGATCGGGGGACACATGCGTGCCCGACAATCGATGAGGAAACGGAATAGTTGCAACTCATTCTCGCGTGTTTTCGCTAGGCAACTCCATACATAAGCACATGCCACCGTAAAAGATGATACATATGGTAACGTTGGTAGTTGGGTAGAAACCAACGTTTTCAACTTATTGATCACCGTGCGAGGCAATATAAAGGTGGCCCGAACTTTATCAGTTGGTCCACATAGTTTGGAAGGTTGATACTCTTCTTTAAATTTTTCAACTTCCGCCAACTTCAGGTAATTTTCGTCTAACATAGGGTTTTTGACCACTCTACCATAAAACGGCAAAGTTCCATTAGCTAGAAATGACTCATTAGTCCCGGATCGCGCAATCGATGTCCAGGCCTTCGAGAAGAGAATATTGATGCTAGCATCACACAAGCAATGGTGATTTGTCATTCCGATAGAGATCCCTGAGTTTGGAAAAAGTGTCACTTGAACAGAAAACACAGGGATATTTGTGGAATTAAAAGTTTTATCAGCGTGACCGAGTTGAGGTATAAGATGGTAAAACATCTCACAATCTCGAGGTTGGTTTCCAGTTAGTTCACTGAAATCAAGGTTACATTCTGCAAAATTAACCACGACAGAATCACCTTCAACATAACGGATTTCAGGCTTTTGGGTAGATGTAGGATATACGATCAATTTACCAGCGAAAGGAAAAAAGTGTTGAAGGGTGAGTGAAAACGAATGTTTAAGATTGGGAATAATAGTTTCTTTGAATTGAGTTTGTGTTATATTGGAGACCTCGTAAAAAAACAAAAGGTGAATGGGAGGTAGCCTTAGCCAAAAGAAGTCGAAGAAGGTCAGTGGCAACGACCTATCGCCTACGGAGGCCGCTGGTGGCGATACTTGGGACTGTTCAAGAACAGTCAATATTGGAATGCAAGCCATGATATGTTGTTTCTCCTTTCTAAAAGAACCAAAAATTACGGGTACTAATAAAGTTCCCATTTGGCATCTATATTTGTTTTTTTTTTTTCCTTTTGCAGTTGATACAAATTTTCCATTTAATTATATGATCCGAAAGTCTTCCGTTTGAAAAGTCGTAGCCTTTGTCGTGACTCTTGAGTAATTTTTTAATAAAGATGTCATAGCAATGCTAGTGATTTAAAAAGGACTAATGAGTTATTGATTTAAAAAAAGTCTAATAGTTATCTTGCTTGAAACTGTCGTTTACTTTCAATTTTTTTTTTTTTTTGATGTTTTGTGTAGGGATGGTTTGGGTGCTTTAAGGGGCATGTTGTATAGCAGCGTGGTCTGGGAGCTAGGTTAAGGATTATTAGGGATGGTTTGGTTGTATAGTAGCGTGGTCTTGGAGCTAAGACTCTGTCTTGCACTGGGGACGGTCCCTATGGGTGACATATATTTGAGTGCTTTATGGGCCATGTTGTTTTTTTATGGCATATATATCTTTATTTTTACTACGTGACGGTTTTTTTTTTCGATTGTTTGTTTTTCGAGCCGGGGGTCTCTCTGGAAGCAGCCTCTTTATCTGAAAGGATAGGGGTAAGGCTTGCCTACATCCCACCCTCCCCAGACCCTACTACTAGCTTTGCTAATTGTGGGATATACTGGGTAAGGTTGTTGTTGTTGTTATAGGAATATAAAACAATGAACACAATATATAAGGGGGAGGGGTGTTCCTAGGAACCTTTATTTACTTCACTGATCTATATCAGTCCTGTACTATCACATCACTTTACTGATTTACTTCACTAAAACAGATTTTTAGAGGCAAGATTTCACTCATTTACTTCACTGAAATCTTTATTTTTTAGTTTATTTAAAAAAATAAATTAAATATATTCTTAAACTAATAAAATAAATTTACGATATTAAAGTAAATAAAACATAGAAATGTAAACACATATAAATTAAAAATAAACTAAATAAAACGAAAACTATTCGGCATCCACTTCGAGGTACGGTAGCTCAATTGCGGCTAGATGTTCCACGAGATCATTTCGAAGTTGAAAAAGCATATATCGGAGTCTGTGAACTCCGCAAGGGCATCGTCGTCGAACACCAATTGGAATGGGGGATCGCGTATGTGGATCGGTGATATCGCACGCCCTCTTCTTTAATGATCATGTTATGCAATATCATGCACGTATAGACGATGACACTACAACTAACAACGGTCGTTGGCCTCAAGGGTCAGTTGGTAATTCCTCGTTTCCCCTTTAATGCTCCGGACACTCGTTGCACATCCTTCCTTGACGCCTCTTTAGCCCTAACGAATTTCTTTTCCTTTAGATCGATCGGATATCGAAACGCTTTCCCAAATGTTACCAGGTTGGGTAGATGTCATCGGTAAGATAATATTCATGTTTATATAAATGGCCTTTTAAAGTAAATGGACACCGCGGCGCCATTCCGTTTCGTTGGGTAAGAAAAACTGGATATTGTTGGAGAACATTTATGACGGTGAGTGAACCGGGGGGAAAAACCATGCCAAAACCACATATCTTGTGAAGCAACCGCTTCTATTATGATCGTAGGGTATTGGTGATCGCCTCTCATATATTGTCCTCGTAAATCCCCATGACATGCTCGCTATACTAAATGAGTGCAATCAATGCTACCGATCATGCCAAGAAGGTGATGTCTTTCTTCGTGTGCTTCGTACAAACATGCAATGTCATGACTTATTGGTCTTCGTAAAAACTTAACCTCGTATAACTTAATGATGGCATTGCAAAAAAATTGTAAACATTCACGTGACGTCCTCTCAGGCATACATAAATACTCATCGTATTCATCTGGAGGATTACCGGTTGCGAGTTGTTTCACTGTTGAAGATACCCTTTGTACGGGCATAAAATTGTTTCTAAACCAACCGTCCACGCCCTCTCTGAACCATTCGAAGATTGCTTCAACATCTGCTACAATTTTTAGAAATAGATGTCTCAACATGCGATACCTTAGTTTAAACCGTGCCTCGGTGTATTTTGGTATGTTGACAAAATAATCATCCAATAACCGAATATTGCCTCCCTCGCGATCACGTGGCACATATCTTTTTTTAGATGTTACTGTGTCTTCCTCTACAACTCGCTTGGCAAGGTCCACGGAAAACTCAAGGCTACTATCGGTTGAGTTTAAAATCAGGTGCACTTCAAGTGGGGGAATACAAATTTTATCTTCTTTAACTTCAACGTCACTCATTTTTTTAAAAGTATGGAGGAAAATATGAGAGAATTTGTATTTTTTATCTTGAATCGTGATATGTTTTTTATATATAACCATTTGAAAAAAACAATCACAAAATAAGATCGTTTGAATTTAAGATAAATTTTAAAACGGTCAAAATAGGAATTAAATAACATATAAATATGAACGTTTCAATTAATAATCATGTTACCATCCCATTCACTAGAACCAGATAAAGGTCAACGGACCCACTAGCAGCACCGGTGGCGGCGGTGTTACCATGCTGGTAGTGGGGTACCCGTGACCAAATCCGGTGGTGCCGTGTCCCCCTTAATACAACATAATCCCATAATTATCAAGACTAGATCAATCTATGCTAACTAATATTCCTAAGAAAATGTTGTACATAGCATATGTTATTACACCTCCGCAGTCGAATCTGGAGGAGTCCGAGCGTTGAGACTGGATCAAAAATTATCAAATAAAACATGTGGCAGCTCTTTGGTGAAGATGTCGACGACCTGATAATGTGAGGGGATGTGGAGAATACGAACACACCCTCACTGTACCTGCTCTCTAACAAAGTGAATTTCCAATTCAACATGTTTGGTGTGTTGATGTTGTACAAGGCTTACCAAACAAATAAATGGCACTAGCATTGTCGCAGAAGATAAGGGTCGCGCGCGAGAGATGGCGGAAGCTCGAGGAGAAGATTCGAAATCTAGAAGATTTCAGTGACGACATTGGCGACACAACTGTATTCAGCTTCAACATTGGAGCGAGACACTGTCAGTTGACACCCTTATAATAGCTTATATTAAGGATGAGCATATTGTATTAAATACCAAACCGATACTGATCTGAGGGTGTTCGGTATCAGTAATCATATTTAGAGGTTTTCGGTTTTGGTATTTTCGGTATCGCTACAGGATCGGTATGGTATCGGTATTTTAAGGTAAAATACCGATATTATACCGGTACGGTACCGATATAGTACCGTACGTTTTCAGGATCGGTATCGGTATTGGCTTGGGAATTTTCAGGATCGGTATCGGTTGGTACCAATACCGTCCGAGCTCATCCTTAACTTATATGATGTACATCATATTCTTAGGAATATTAGTTAGCATAGATTGATCTAGTTTCTATAGTTTTTGGATTTTGTTGTATTATATATTGTGATAAATGTTAATGAGAAAATTATTCAGAGAATTATATTCCTATATACATGACGCTAACATTACTAAATTTTCAATTTTCTTTTAACTGCCAACGAATAAAAGCGCGGCTATCTAGGATAACCCAATGGCAAAAGCGACCCGTACGCCCTCGATCGTAGACAATTTTGGGTAGTCCAAACCTACCATCTCTAGTTCCATGTAAAACCAGCCACTCGAAGGCCCACTGCGGTAAAACCCGGTTGGGCTCAGATTTGAATTTGAGACCTCTAACCTTCAACTCTCCTCCAATGTTAGCTGAGCTACAACTCCTTAACGACTAATTAATTAACTTACTAAGGGGTTGTTTACTAACTTCCAAATGCGTAGGTGCTAAACTAGTAAGAGGTTTGAACCATTAAATGTTGAACCACTAGGTCTGAACCATTAAGGCTCGGTATAATGCATACCCATTCAGAGGCAAATGTCTCACTAATTTAGACATATGCTCGCAAAACATACAGTCTAAATAAACTACATATGTCTGATTCAGATATCTATCAACTACATATGTCTGATTCAGATATCTATCATATTAAGAACTCATTAAGAGCAGAAACATAGAGTCCCTAAGAAAATTTAGTAGTTCAGAGTATTTATGTAACTTTCTAAAAGTAATTAAACTAAAATAAGAATACCTAAAATTTCAATGTTTGCAACTAAAATTAAATCCTAAAATTTGCCTCGCACTCCCATGGATCCCTAAGGATTAAAATCCACCAAAACCATATACGTAATGTGTCTTAAGAATGATAAACAATCTCAAACATTGGCATTTCTTGAATTTGATTCATGAATCTATTAGGAGTGTTGAATAACATTAACACACATAATTCTGACTACATGTTGTGACAAGGGCACTAGTAAAAATAGTATCAAAACGCAGTGAAATGGCTTTATAGAGGTACTTCTAGACTACTTCTAAAGCTTGCGAATCTTCAAACAGACTGATTAATTGATTAATGTTGGGCACTATAGACATGGCTTTAGTGAGACATTGGAGCACAGTAGATTCATTTTTTTTCTTATAACAACTAGATCTATCAAAAGTATTACCCTTTCTCCCAATAACCAGATCTACAGACATTTATGGAAGGAAAGGTCAACAGATTTTGTTCTCGACATAAAGTTGAAGTTGGTCCATTGGTTATCTCTTGTAGGTGGTCCAGTGGATGTCTCTTGTCGTCTAGTCTCTTAACGACGAGTCTCTTGACGGATAGTGAAGGTGCTCTAGTGGTTTCCTATTAGCATCAAATAGAAGGAAATCAATGGTCAAAAGAACTGTCATATTCAAGAATTGTTGAAGAATAGTTGAAAAGAATCTTATGGTTTAGGGTTTTGACAGTTCTTTAAGGGCGTGTGTAGTTTAAAGTGACCTGCCCCTGTGCTGTAATTACCTCACTCATATCCAGAACATACAAATTGTTGACCCTTGGAGATGAAATCATAACCCAATCCTTAGGAATCTTAAAACCCAGATTTAACATGAAACATGCATAATCATCAAAGAATACTGTAAATTTCTTGTCACAGATTTGCAAAACACTCAGCAAACTGTGGTCTATTTACTTCACGTAGCTTATCTTCTCAAAGCTTACAATTACATTGCTCATGCTACATTCTTTTGTTATATAACCCCTTTTGTTACCAGCAAAAGCTACACATTCTCTGTTGATATTATTTATGTCAAATAATAGGGATAAGTCGCATGTGATATGCCCAGAGGCTTCACTATCAACAATCCACAAGTTGCTGATAAGGCCTTAGGGAACTCCTTGCGCAAACATTCAAAGATTAGTGGTTGACGGGGACCTAAGCCTTGATGGTCATGGGTCTGCCATGATCATCTGTTGATGGAAAATCAACCCAGTTACCATTTGGAGTTGGGGTTGTTTCCGATGGTCTGGTAGCCAAAATTGACGATTCTCCAGATTTTGTTGGTGACTTGGGACTCCAAACTTGTTCCGGTCTCTTTGGCTTTGATTTCTTTATAGCCTTAGGGCTTGAAGGTTTTGCCTCGGATTTCTTTGGTGGAACAGTGTTTGGAATCACTTCAGTTTTAACTGCACATGGTTCAGACTTAGGGTTTCTTTTAGGTTTAGTTTCAGGCTTAGCTGCTGCAATGGCCTTAGGGTTCCCCCCTTATCTTGACAGCCTTAGCCTCAACTGACTTTTGATCCTTAGCAATTTTATACATGTTGTCATATACATGTTGTTTCCCTTTTTATTTTTCAGAAAGTTTTAGGGATACAAGCTGTATAGACTTGCTAGGAGAAGGAGCTTCATAAATTTTGATCTTTTTTCGTTCAAACTTAGGGCACACAACAACTAAATGCCAACGTTCCCAGTACTTATAACAGGATCTGTATTCCTCAAACTTGGGAGTTGAAGATTCTTTCTCCCATTTATCCCATTGTTTGTACGTACAGGCGAAGGTGTTTTTGGGTTTTTAGTCCTCTAGACATTTTCTTTGCACACTGATATGAGGTTTTCCACCATTGTCACTTTCGGCTTCACCAGTAGTTCTTACAAATTGATTTACATACTTCTTGGGATTTGATTTCTGATCCAGTTTCGAGGAGTCATGGGTGTTCTTCTTTTGATTTTTCTTTTCAAATTGTTTGTTTCAATTACCCTGATCCACCTTACCTTTTGCCTTGTTCCATTTCTCTTTCTTGAAAGCAATAGTGGGTTTTTTTTTTCCAAATTTTAGTTATTAAGGAAGGGTCAATGAACTTGATGGGAAGTTCCTCATCTGAGTAGATTTTATCAGAACCTTTCATTCTGAAGAACACCTTCATGTCTTTTTCCTTAGAAGGATGCACTGTTGGCTTAGGATCACAAAGGATGTGATTTTGGATTGGAACATCCTCATTTTTTCTTAGTACATCCTACTTAGGATCATTAGACTCATCATCAGAGATGTCTGTCTCACAGACACTCACCACATCAACAATCTCACTACCACCCAGCATTGGTCTCACATTAGTTTGATGTGGATCACCAACACTTGATGTGTTAACCGTTGTACTCACAACATTCTCCTTGGGTATGATGTCAAATGTGTGATTTTAAAATCTCACAGGGGGAGAACATTGTGCATACACCGGGCTAGTGGGAGTGCTTTCTTTTTTTGGAGTATCAACTATGTGTTCAAGAATATACTTGTAGTTAAGATAATCACCAGGCCCTAGAGACGACTAGCCTAATCCCCCACGACTAGGTAGGCGACTAGCAAGCTAGTCGTCTTGAGTCTCACATGACTAGCTATGCCAGTCGTGCCCATTGGACCTAGGCGTGTGAAAGAATTACAAAAATGGCCTTGACCATCAAAACACATACAAATACATACAAAACAACGTTTAAAACACCTATACTTGGCTAGGGACATCTATACAACATTTACTAACAATCCTTCCCACTTCCATCATCAAATCGTCTTCTTCCGAAGAGTCGAACGAAGAAAACTCGTTCCATTCCACTTTTTATGTGTTGACAGTGAGTAAAATTTTGAAATAAAATGTAGGTTTCTAAAAATTCTTCAAGGTTTCTAAATATAACCGCCAGGCAGCCCCCAACGATGGTCTCCCGGTGGCTACTTTTGTACCGAGAACTCACGCGAGCACGGTAGCGTGGGCTCGCTCATGGTAAAATTCACGTGTGTACGTTGCTGGGTTCGCGAGCCACGTAAATCAGATGATCGCTCACGCCTGCTTGCTTGCGGCCCACAATACATAGTGTAATGGTTATATGAATCCATGTGGAGGGTGTAAATCATCAAGTTATTTGCTGTCCGGTCTTATGAACAGTTTAATAACTAGACATATCTGGTCTATTATTTACAAAATAATTATTTATAGAATTAAAGGAAACAGACTTAAATCATTTAAGTATGTCAATGGTTATCTACATCCAATTTGCACGTAGTTTAGTTTAAATAAATTGTGGAAAGTGTCAAAGTCAATGGATTAAATGTCTAAGCGATCATTATTGGAAAGGTAATACTTAATAGTTATTAGTGACGAGATACATAAAGTTTAAAATGTTAAGTTGTTACAATGAAACTCTTAAGAAATGGAAAGAAATGCAAGTTGAAGCTGTAATATTCACAAACGACTGCACCCAAAATCAATATATGATTCCAACCCATGTTGGAAGGTGCGTTTTTTTATTGACGTCGGTCTTTGATTTAATGAAAAACAATTTAAAAAAAAATATTCTAAATCCATGTGGAGTGTGTAGATAAGAGAATTTAAGTTAACACAATAAATTTCAAAATCTAAATTGTTTGTGGTATAACAATAAAATGGGAAAATCATGAAATAACCTTTGATCAACCCATATTACGAAAATAAACCCATTCCGTCTCTTTGGAGAGGTGACTCACCACGTTCGAGACACCCAAGTCAACTCCGGAGACGTTTCCGGTTTGGGACGAGTTAGATGACGACACGTGTCACTCCTCCTGCCAAACAATTAAGCGCCATCGAGACTGCGGGAGACGTTTGAGCGTCACCATTGTTTTTGTAGAGTCGTGATCGTTGTCTCCGATGACGTCTACAGTGAGGTATTTTTTTAACATTGTTTTCGCAGAGACGTTATCCTTATTTTTGAAGAGACGTCATCATTGTATCCGGTGAGCAATGGCGGATACATGTTGTTTGCAGGGTGGGTCTGTGAACAATGTAGGTTCATGATGATACCCCTTTGAGATTCATCAAAGTAGTGGAAAATAAGAAAATCACATATTTTGTTGGCAACTTGAAGTTGATGAAAAAAATTCAAGATTGAACTATTAAGGGTGATATGGGATGGTCATTACACTCATCACACCATTACATTATCACACCCAATAATATCGTGTCACCTCATTTCTATCATACTTCATCACAATCATCACTAAATTTATGGGGTGGTGTTCACATTTCACGATCACACCCATCACACTCAATAATATTATGTCACCCCATACACTCTTATAAGAGAGAGAGAGAGAGAGAGAGAGAGAGAGAGAGATGGGAGAGAAGGATGATGAGACACGAAGGTGATGTTTTCGCGGGCGTGATACAAATGGTGGGGCGGTGTTCGTGATGGTCACGGTCATCATGGCCGCCCCATCATGGACCGCCTCGTCCACCCTAATGGTGATCAATAGAAATATACGTTGATGGGGAAGATGAATGCAAGAGAAAGGATTGAGAAGAAAATTAGTTAAGTTTGCCAGGCTAGAAAAGCTGCTATTTTCAAATGAAAAGTTTTAAATTACACCCCATAAGTTTAAGTAAAATAAAAAGTACGCCTCCAAGTCGACTTTATTTTTGTAAATAGCCCTTACTAGAGACGGACACATGTTGCATAATAATTGGTCTACTGCTTAAGTCTCTTAGGAGACAGCTGAGAGGCCTAGCATACTGTGAGTCCTGACTCCTAAAAGACAGAATGAGGTTATTTTTGTACTGTGGATTAATCAAGGGTTATTTTCATGATTTTCATATAATAAAACGCTATGGAGTGTAAATTATCAATGCATGGTAATGGTAACCTAAATTAAAATTGCAGTAGTTGAACATAAAACGTCGAAAAAACCAAAGTCAACGGATTAAATTTCCATGCCATCATGTCGAAAGTTAATAGTGATGATATACATAAATTAAAACAAACAACATATATCATACAAAATTTAGTTATTACACAATTACCAAAAGACTAATGAAGCCACTCATGACCATGAAATCTCCAGAAGATATATGCAAGCTGAAGTTGTAACATTATAAACGACTACACCCAAAATCGATATATGCTTCTAACCCATGTTCAAAGATACGAACAAAGGATTCCATCTCGATAGTCGGTAGGCAAACACCAATCTCCACATCTTCATTATTTTCTCTACTGGCAAGAATCGACACTGATCCATTATAATCAATCGAGACTATTTCAAACTTTTTGGGCTTACCCCACCCAAAATCGATGTCATAAAACTTGATCTTTGGTGTTGCAGAAACCCCAATGATTGTTGTTGGAATCCCATTCGGTGACTCTATTTCCTTAAGGATTCCATCCTTGTCAGTCAACTTCTTATGTAGACTTTGTCCGATTAATTTTGTTGCAGTCACAAAACCTTCTTTTCCTGTTAATAGTTTGCTTTGCTCCATGGCATTACACCCTCCAACTACACAGTTACCGAAGTAGGCTGCTGGGATCGGGGGACTCATGCGTGCCCGACAATCGATGAGGAAACGGAATAGTTGCAACTCATTCTCGCGTGTCTTCGCTAGGCAACTCCATACATAAGCACATGCCACCGTAAAAGATGAAACATATGGTAACGTTGGTAGTTGGGTAGAAACCAACGTTTTCAACTTATTGATAACCCTGCGAGGCAATATAAAGGTGGCCCGAACTTTATCAGTTGGTCCACATAGTTTGGAAGGTTGATACTCTTCTTTAAATTTTTCAACTTCCGCCAACTTTAGATAATTTTCGTCTAACATAGGGTTTTTGACCACTCTACCATAAAACGGCAAAGTTCCATTAGCTAGAAATGACTCATTAGTCCCGGATCGCGCAATCGATGTCCAGGCCTTCAAGAAGAGAATATTGATGCTAGCATCACAAAGGCAATGGTGATTTGTCATTCCGATAGAGATCCCTGAGTTTGGAAAAAGTGTCACTTGAACAGAAAACACAGGGATCTTTGTGGAATCAATAGTTTCATCAGCGTGACCGAGTTGAGGTATAAGATGGTAAAACATCTCACAATCTCGAGGATGGTTTCCGGTTAGTTCGTTGAAATCAAGGTTACATTCTGCAAAATTAACCGCGACAGAATCACCTTCAACATAACGGATTTCGGGCTTTTGGGTAGATGTAGGATATACGATCAATTTACCAGCGAAAGGAAAAAAGTGTTGAAGGGTGAGTGATAACGAGTCTTTCATTGAATTGAGTTTGTGTGATATTAGAGACCTCGTAAAAGAACAAAAGGTGAATGGGAGGTAGCCTTAGCCAAAAGAAGTCGAAGAAGGTAAGTGGCAACGACCTATCGCCTACGGTGGCCGCTGGTGGCGATACTTGGGACTCTTCAAGAACAGTAAATATTGGAATGCAAGCCATGATATGTTGTTGCTCTTTTCTAAAAGAACCAAAAATTATGGGTACTTATAAATTCCCATTTGGCATCTATATATATTTGTTTTTTTTTTCCTTTTGCAGTTGATACAAATTTTCCATTTAATTTTATGATCCGAAAGTCTTCCATTTGAAAAGTCGTAGCCTTTGTCATCACTCTTGAGTAATTTTTTAATAAAGATGTCATAGCAATGCTAGTGATTTAACAAGGACTAATAAGTTATTGATTTAAAAAAGTCTAATAGTTATCATGCTTGGAAATGTCGTTTACTTTCAATTTTTTTGTTGTTGTTTTGTGTACATTATAGGAATATAAAACATTGAACGCAATATATAAGGGGGAGGTGTGCTTCTAGGAACCTTTATTTACTTCACTGATTTATATCAGTCCTGTACTGTCACATCATTTTACTGATTTACTTAACTGAAACAGTTTTTTAGAGGCAAGACTTCACTGATTCACTTCACTTAAATCTTTATTTTTTAGTTTTTTTAAGAAAATTAATTAAATATATTCTTAAACTAATAAAATAAATATACGATATTAAAGTAAATAAAACATAGAATTGTAAACACACATAAATTAAAAATAAACTAAATAACACGAAAACTATTCGACATCCACTTCGAGGTATGGTAGCTCAATTGCAGCTAGATGTTCCACGAGATCATTTCGAAGTTGAAAAAGCATATCGGAGTCTGTGAACTCCGCAAGGGCATCATCGTCGAACACCAATTGGAATGGGGGATCGCGTATGTGGACCGGTAATATCGGACGCTCCTCTTCTTTAATGATCATGTTATGCAATATCATGCACGTATAGACGATGACACTACAACTATCAACGGTCGTTGGCCTCAAGGGTCAGTTGGTAATTCCTCGTTTCCCCTTTAATGCTCCGGACACTCGCTGCACATCCTTCCTTGCCGCCTCTTTCGCCCTAACGAATTTATTTTCCTTTAGATCGATCGGATTTCGAAACGCTTTTCCAAATGTTACCAGGTTGGGTAGATGCCATCGGTAAGATAATATGCACGTTTATATAAATGGCCTTTTAAAGTAAATGGACACCGCGGCGCCATTCCGTTTCGATGGTTAAGAAAAACTGGAGATTGTTGGAGAACATTTATGACGGTGTGTGAACCGGGGGAAAAACCATGCCAAAACCACATATCTTGTGAAGTAACCGCTTCTAACATGATCGTAGGGTATTGGTGATCGCCTCTCATATATTGTCCTCGTAAATCCCCAGGACATGATTGCCATACTAAATGAGTGCAATCAATGCTACCGATCATGCCAAGAAGGTGATGTCTTTCTTCGTGTGCTTCGTACAAACATGCAATGTCATGACTTATTGGTCTTCGTAAAAACTTAACCCCTTATAACTTAATGATGGCATTGCAAAAAAATTGTAAAACATTCGCGCGACGTCCTCTCAGACATACATAAATACTCATCGTATTCATCTGGAGGATACTCTTTGTACGGGCATAAAATTGTTTCTAAACCAACCGTCCACGCCCTCTCTGAACCATTCGAAGTTTGCTTCAACATCTGCTACAATTTTTAGAAATAGATGTCTCAAAATGCGATACCTTAGTTTAAACTGTGCCTCGGTGTATTCTGGTATGTTGACAAAATAATCATCCAATAACCGAATATTGTCTCCCTCGCGATCACGTGGCACAGATCTTTTTTTAGATGTTACTGTGTCTTCCTTTACAGCTCGCTTGGCAAGGTCGATAAAAAACTCAAGGCTACCTGATAATGCGAGGGGATGTGGAGAATACGAACACACCTTCACTGTACCTGCTCTCTGACAAAGTGAATTTCCAATTCAACATGTTTGGTGCATTGATGTTGTACAGGGGTTACCAAACAAATAAATGGCGCTAGCATTGTCGCAGCAGATAAGGGTCGCGCGCGAGAGATGGCGGAAGCTCGAGGAGAAGGTTCCAGATCTAGCAGATTTCGGTGACGACATTGGCAACACAACTGTATTCAGCTTCAGCATTGGAGCGAGACACTGTCAGTTGACACCCTTATAATAGCTTATATTAAGGATGAGCATATTGCATTGAATACCAAACCGATTCTGATCTAAGGGTGTTCGGTATCAGTAATCATATTTTGAGGTTTTTGGTTTCGGTATTTTCGGTATCAGTACGGGATCGGTATGGTATCAGTATTTTAAGGTAAAATACTGATATCATACCGGTACGGTACCAATACCGTACCATATGTTTTCAGGATCGGTATCGGTATTGGCTTTTGGGAATTTTCAGGATCGGTATCGGTTAGTACCGATACTGTATGAGCTCATCCCTAACTTATATGATGTACATCATATTCTTAGGAATATTAGTTAGCATAGATTGATCTAGTTTCTATAGTTATTGGATTTTGTTGTATTATATATTGTGATAAATGTTAATGAGAAAATTATTCAGAGAATTATATTCCTATATACATGACGCTAACATTACTAAATTTTCAATTTTCTTTTAACTACCAACGAATAAAAGCGTGGCTACCTAGGATAACCCAAATGCAAAAGCGACCAGTACGCCCTCGATCGTAGACAATTTTGGGTAGTCCAAACCTACCATCTTTGTCCTAAGGGATTCATGGGAGGAGTAGTATCTGGGATGGGAAAATAATTGTTAAAGGAAAAAACAGGATCTTGGTTGAGGATGAATGCAATCTGTGGCTTAGATCCTGCAACGTTGTACTCCGGAGGTGCTGTCCCATAAAGATACTTGGATTTTGAGGAATGAATGCTTTGTTTGCTTTTCTGATCTCATCAGTTTCTTTGTTTTCAAGATTGATCACAAAGTCATTAATAGAGAGGTTTTCATATCCGTTTGTAGCCTTTTGAATGTCTAACCACTGATGCCAGTGAGCGGGAAGAGCATCAACGAATTGGTCAACTAATTCGGTAGACGTATAGACAACCCCATACTGATACATCTCTGACATTAAGTGGTAGTACCTAGTAGTCAGATTTTTCAAAGGCTCATTCCTAATGGTCGTGAAGTTCTCGAACTCTTTCCGAAGTTGATCTGTCATAATCTTTTTTGTCTTCTCATTACCTTCATTTCTTTCGGCTAGCGCAAGCCACAGCATCTGCGAAGTAGTATACTGTTCGAACTAATGCAGAAAGTCTTTAGGAAGTTCTTGAGTAATAGAAACCATCGCCTTCTTCTCAGCATTAAACTTACGTTTCTGAGCATCCATCATATCATCCAAAGCGATTGGAATGTTAGAATTTTCTGTCATTCGACTGACATACCCATTCTCCATCGCGGCCCAATCTTCTCCATCCATACCTTTAGCATGTGTCTTGAAACGGCCTTTCAACGAACGATAAATGGTGGATTTGTTGAGTTGCAGCGGCTACGAGTGCCCAGGGATTCGTGCCCGAGATAATTTGTTGCTGAGCATATTGTTGAATAGCTAACGCCCACGGATTTGTTCTGGAAACATTCGTTTGTTATTGTTGCATCCGTTGTGCATTGCGTTGAGCTGAATACGCCCATGGATTAGTCGGTACGTTCATGGGTTGTTCATACGATTGCCTCAGTTGACTAAGGTGACAAAGATAGCGATTTATAATAGTCCGATATATGTCCAAAATAGTTCGATACTTAGTCAAAATTTCAAATTTTATTGATTCAGGGCGAATAGGTATTGAACACATGAGTAGCTGGCACGATTGGCTTTTCAGAGGGAGATTAGGATTTATTTCAGGCGATTAGGGATGATTATAGGCAATTGGGAATGAGTAGGGACGATTAGGGTTCTAGTCCTGTGAATAGTGACACAACTAGATCAATGGAACTCGAGTAGCTTCCAGAACACGACTGGCTACCTAGTCATGTGAACAGTATCACGATTAGATGGTCAGCCGCCTCAACAGTGACACGATTAGCAAAGCTAGTGGTGCTTTTGAATGCTAGTCGCCGCCTGTAGGTCTGATTGCTTGTTTTTAACAAAACTCAACATTTTTGCCTCAAAATCACTCAAAACTGATGTGTTTTATGATCTAATGATTTGGAAAGTTGTGAAAACACACGTCTTTAACCACAAAATGATGTTCAAATCTTAGGAAAAGTTGGTTTTAGCAAAAACACCAAGTTTCAAACTTTCAAAAACTGGTTTTGAGCTAAAAACATTGAGTTTTAATCTGAAAACACACTATTTTGGCGTTGTAATGTTACTAAACACCCGTGATACGATCCTCGAATCTGATACCACTTGTAGGACTGTGATGGATGATCTGGATATCACAGGTTTAGACACAAGACGAGTGTGGATTCCTCGGGTCGTGGTTTAAGCAACAATAACAACAAAACACACACAAAACGAGTTGTGAGATATGGTTTAAAGGTTAAGTCTCATTAATAAACAGAGCACAAGTGTTTACACAAGCATTCAGACCTTAAAAACCTAATGACACTGATAAAGAATGTTTTGTTGTGATAACTGATGATTAGGGCAATGATTGGACCTATTTATAGTCGGCCCAGGTGATGTGCCATCATTTACACATGTTTTATATACATAATTAGCCGTAAATATGACGTTTTTGTGCTTATAACACTTAACATAAATTACCGTTCCTATTTTAATTTCTCTGGAAAATGGAGCTCTAACCCTAAAAGAAAATATTTACGGGCAAGAATCAAGTAAAACGGAGATTCGTAAAGAACCAAGGCTATCCGCAAAATAAAAGGTGTAAAGACGACAAACCCAAAAAGAAAAAAAAGACAATAAAAGGCAACTTGGTGCGTGGGCCTGCACACAAGAAGACAAGCCACAAACTTGGTGGGCAAGAAAATGCTTCTCAGAAGGGACAAAATTGTGGCTAGGAGACAAAGGGTACAAGCTACAACCACAACCTTCTCCCCCACATGCAATATTTTGGACTACAAAAAAGGGACATGTTTGCCTCTTTATCTATAAATAGCAAACCTGCTCCTCCATATTTGGTGTGCCTTCTTGCCTCGACTTCCAAACTTCTTCCAAAATTCTTGGGGTCTTGTGGGAGGCCTTAGGGCCATCCTAACATCCCTCCAAGGATAGGATCCATCCTACCTTGGTTTCGTGACCGAGAATACTTCCGTAGGAGTTGTTTACATGCAATAAATGCCTAGGGTCGTGAGGATCACATTTTAGGCATTGGATTAAGGAAGTTGAAAGCTTGTCTATGAGTTGGAGACATCCATGTTCTTGTGTCGATTACCTATTCTGGTTGTATCCATCTAGTATTCTTCGTACCTATTCGATTTGTTAGACTTTTTATATTGTTAGTAGTTGATTTTTAGTTACTTGATGTGTTTATCTTCTTAACTAATTCTTGTTTGTTTATCTTTTATGAGACAATTTCCGTTAGTGGTTAACTTAACAAACCTTAAAATCAACCTAAACTTAACTTACAAAATAAACTATCATGGGGTTCGATCGGCTTCTGGTAGTCCCGAGCTAGATACAAGGCGAGGAAACTGGTAGTGAGACAGATCCTTTGGGCGTCAGATATCCAAACCAGATTCTAAGCATTGGCTTCTGAAGTGGACCAGATCCGAGTGACATGTTTTTGGTTCCATACCAAATATGTGAGTGATTTTCTTAGCAAAGGGAGGATTCCATACGGGTGCACCAGTGATCTTCGGATTGCACACCTTTACGATTATGTTTCACCTTTGTTAAGGATTTCATTCACATGTCTTGGGGGTTAAGGGTTGAATTGTTAAGTCACTTAATCACTAAACCAAACTTATATTTAATTGATCACTAAATATTTAATTTGTCACTTTTAAAGATAAATAAAACACGGATACTTTATCCAACTGTCGTTAATACAAAGCCGTTAACTTCTTAGAGGGTCCCCTGTCACCCATGATGATGGTAGGTGGAAGGGATCCCGGTTGGAATTAGGCCTCTACATTAATTTAAGAAGGTAAATTAGAGAACCCTATGCTTAAACGGGTGGATTTGCGGTGGTTTGGGAGGTTCCTAACAAGCAGGAGTCAAGCTTTCCAATAAGCTACTTGGCTAGTGTGAGTTAGGTAACAGAACACTGTCAACCAAGAGAAAACCGTCTTACAGGGGAGCAGTCCGGAGACACCTTTACGGGGACTCGTACACTTCCCTGTGCGTGACCCATAGAGTTGCCATAACGTCATCCATTGTTTATTTCTTTTCCTATCTCCTAACTATGAAGGGACCGTTCAAACCTGTTCTCCTCACCAATAATTAAAACTACTACTACTTTTAATATAATTAGCCTACTTATCTGGAGGGTCTCCGAGATGTGCATGTTTTCTAAACCTACTATTTTTATCTTTTTATTTTAAAACCAAAATTTTTTCAAAAACTAATTTTCTTTTATAACCCCTCTGTTTTATTTTCTTTTTCCAAACCCAATTAATTAAAGTGATGAAAGGTTGAGTATGGGAAAGTGTGTTTTTGAAATAAGATACTCGGTATTTATCCTAGAAATCTATGTTATACACGTAAGGCTCTCTGCCTATGTATTGGTTTTAGTTTCTAAGTAAGTAATTATCGTTTTCTTATAAATTTAAAACTTGTTAACGGGTTAGTAAAAATTCATCTTTTTTCCCAAAACCAATGTTTTAAAATTAAAACACCAAAGTTTTTGGCATCGGGAAAAATCATATATATTCTAATTACTAAAATCAGGTAAATCACCAGGCCCTAGAGACGACTAGCCTAATCCCACACGACTAGGTAGGCGACTAGCAAGCTAGTCGTCTTGAGTCTCACATGACTAGCTATGCCAGTCGTGCCCATTGGACCTAGGCGTGTGAAGGAATTACAAAAATGCCCTTGACCATCAAAACACATACAAATACATACAAAACAACGTTTAAAACACCTATACTAGGCTAGGGACATCTATACAACATTTACTAACAATCCTCCCCGCTTCCATCATCAAATCGTCTTCTTCCGAAGAGTCGAACGAAGAAACTCGTTCCATTCCACTTTTTATGTGTTGAGAGTGAGTAAAATTTTGAAATAAAATGTAGGTTTCTAAAAATTCTTCAAGGTTTCTAAAAATAACCGCCAGGCAGCCCCCAACGATGGTCTCCCGGTGGCTACTTTTGTACCGAGAACTCACGCGAGCACGGTAGCGTGGGCTCGCTCACGGTAATATTCTCGTGTGTACGTTGCGGGGTTCGAGAGCCACGTGAATCAGATGATCGCTCACGCCTGCTCGCTTGCGGCCCACAATACATAGTGTAATGGTTATACGAATCCATGTGGAGGGTGTAAATCATCAGGGTATAATATTAATCAAAGGAAACAGACTTAAATCATTTAAGTACGGCAATGGTTATCTACATCCAATTTGCCCGTAGTTTAATTTAAATAAATTGTGGAAAGTATCAAAGTCAATGGATTAAATATCTAAGCGATCATTATTGGAAAGGTAATACTGAATAGTTATTAGTGACGAGAAACATAAAGTTTAAAATGTTAAGTTGTTACAATGAAACTCTTAAGAAATGGAGAGAAATGCAAGTTAAAGCTGTATTATTCACAAACGACTGCACCCAAAATCAATATATGATTCTAACCCATGTTGGAAGGTGCGTTTTTTTATTGACTTCGGTCTTTGATTTAATGAAAAACAATTTAAAAAAAAAAAGTCTAAATCCATGTGGAGTGTGTAGATCAGAGAATTTAAGTTAACACAATAAATTTCAAAATCTAAATTGTTTGTAGTCTAACAATAAAATGGGAAAATCACGAAATAACCCTGATCAGCCCACATTACGAAAATAAACCCCTTCCGTCTCTTTGGAGAGATGACTCCCCAAGTTCGAGACACCCAAGTCAACTCCGGAGACGTTTCCGGTTTGGACGAGTTAGATGACGACACGTGTCACTCCACCTGCCAAACAATTCAGCACCACCGAGACTGCGGGAGACGTTTGAGCGTCATCATTGTTTTTGTAGAGTCGTGATCGTTGTCTCCGATGACGTCTACAGTGAGGTATTTTTGGAACATTGTTTTCGCAGAGACGTTATCGTTATTTTTGAAGAGAGGTCATCATTGTCTCCGTTGAGCAATGGCGGATACATGTTGATTGCAGGGTGGGTCTGTGCCCAATGTAGGTTCAAGATGATACCCCTTTGAGATTCATCAAAGTAGTGGAAAATAAGAAAATCACATATTTTGATGACAAGTTGAAGTTGATGAAAAAAATTCAAGATTGAACTATTAAGGGTGGATGGGATGGTCATTGAACCCATCACACCATTACATTATCACACCCAATAATATTGTGTCACCTCATTTCTATCATACTTCATCACAATCATCACTAAATCCATGAGGTGGTGTTCACATTTTACGATCACACCCATCACAATGAATAATATTGTGTCACCCCATACACTCTTATAAAAGAGAGAGAGAGAGAGAGAGAGAGGGAGGGATGGAGGGAGGGAGAGATGGGAGAGAAGGATGATGGGACACGAAGGTGATGTTTTCGCGGGCGTGATACAATTGGTGGGGCGGTGTTCGTTATGGTCACGGTCATCATGGCCGGCCCATCATGGACCGCCTCGTCCACCCTAATGGTGATCAATAGAAATATACGTTGATGGGGAAGATGAATGCAAGAGAAAGGATTTAGAAGAAAATTAGTTAAGTGTGCCTGGCTAGAAAAGCTGCTATTTTCAAAGGAAAAGTTTTAAATTACACCCCATAAGTTTAAGTAAAATAAAAAGTACGCCTCCAAGTCAACTTTATTTTTATAAATAGCCCTAACTGGAGACGGACACATGTTGCATAATAATTGGTCTACTGCTTAAGTCTCTTAGGAGACACCTGAGAGGCCTCGCATACTTTGAGTCCTGACTCCTAAGAGACAGAATGAGGTTATTTTTGTATTGTGGATTAATAAGGGTTATTTTCATGATTTTCATATAATAAAACGCTATGGAGTGTAAATTATCAATGCATGGTAATGGTAACCTAAATTAAAATTGCAGTAGTTGAACATAAAACGTCGAAAATACCAAAGTCAACGGATTAAATTTCCATGCCATCATGTCGAAAGTTAATAGTGATGATATACATAAATTAAAACAAACAACATATATCATACAAAATTTAGTTATTACACAATTACCAAAAGACTAATTAAGCCACTCATGACCATGAAATCTCCAGAAGATATATGCAAGCAGAAGTTGTAACATTATAAACGACTACACCCAAAATCAATATATGTTTCTAACCCATGTTCAAAGATACGAACAAAAGATTCCATCTCGATAGTCGGTAGGCAAACGCCAATCTCTACATCTTCATTATTTTCTCTACTGGCAAGAATCGACACTGATCCATTATAATCAATCGAAACTATTTCTAACTTCTTGGGCCTACCCCACCCAAAATCAACGTCATAAAACTTGATCTTTGGTGTTGCAGAAACCTCAATGATTGTTGTTGGAATCCCATTGGGTGACTCTATTTCCTTAAGGATACCATCCTTGTCTGTCAACTTCTCATATAGACTTTGTCCGATTAGTTTTGTTGCAGTCACGAAGCCTTCTTTTCCTGTTAGTAGTTTGCTTTTCCCCATAGCATTACACCCTCCAACTACACAGTTGCCGAAGTAAGCTGCTGGGATCGGGGGACTCATGCGTGCCCGACAATCGATGCCAAATCGAAATAGTTGTAGCTCATTCTCCCGTGTTTTCGCTAGGCAACTCCACACATATGCACATGCCACTGTAAAAGATGATACATATGGTAACGTTGGTAGTTTGGTAGAAACCAACGTTTTCAACTTATTGATCACCGCGCGAGGCAATATAAATGTGGCTCGAACTTTATCGGTTGGTCCACATAGTTTGAAAGGTTGATACTCTTTAAATTTTTCAACTTCTGCAAACTTCAGATACTTTTCGTCTAACTCAGGGTTTTTGACCACTCTACCATAAAACGGCATAGTTCCATTAGCTAGAAATGACTTATTAGTCCCAGCTCGAGCAATCGATGTCCAAGCCTTCAAGAAGAGAATATTAATGCTAGCATCACACAGGCAATGGTGATTTGTCATACCGATAGAGATCCCTGAGGTTGGAAAAAGTGTCACTTGAACAGAAAACACAGGGATCTTTGTGGAATCAAAAGTTTTGTCAGCGTGACCGAGTTGAGGTATAAGATGGTAAAACATCTCACAATCTCGAGGATGGTTTCCGGTTAGTTCGTTGAAATCAAGGTTACATTCTGCAAAATTAACCGCGACAGAATCACCTTCAACATAACGGATTTCGGGCTTTTGGGTAGATGTAGGATATACGATCAATTTACCAGCGAAAGGAAAAAAATACTGAAGGGTGAGTGATAACGAGTGTTTAAGATTGGGAATAATAATTTCATTGAATTGAGTTTGTGTGATATTGGAGACCTCGTAAAAGAACAAAAGGTGAATGGGAGGTAGCCTTAGATAAAAGAAGTCGAAGAAGGTCATTGGCAACGACCTGTCGCATACGGTGGCCGCTGGTGGCGATACTTGGGACTGTTCAAGAACAGTCAATATTGGAATGCAAGCCATGATCTGTTGTTGCTCCTTTCTAAAAGGACCAGAAATTGTGGGTACTTATAATTCACGTTCCAATTTGGCAATTGTTACAAATTTTCAATTTTACCTTTATATCCGAAAGTCTTCCATTTGAAAAGTCGTAGCCTTTGTCGTGGCTCGTAAGTAATTTTCTAATAAAGATGCCATAGCAATGCTAGTGATTTAAAAAGGACTAATAATGGCATAACAGTTACATGCTTGGAAACTCTGTCGTTTCCTTTTATTTTTTGTTGTTTCGTGTACATTATGCTAATTAAAGGGCTGTGTTTCCAGGTTGACAGGTACAACCCGACCTGAACCCAAGAATTTTACATGATCCCGAACGTGAACCGAACCCGAAAATTGTGTCATATATATGAATCCAAACCTGACCCGAATATACGAGTTGACATGAACCCGACCCATTCAACACGATTTTTTTTTTATTTTTTTCCCAAACTAATATACTAAAGTTAAAATTTTACTACAAAAAACATAAGCGTAAATAAACATTTACATTTTAATTATAGAAACTTATACCAATTTCTATTTTAAGCTATAAGTGTAGTATAAAGTACCTAATGAAATTAATTTATAACTTAAAACATATTGTTAAAAACTAAAATATATTATAAACGGGTTCACGGGCTTAACCTGAAACTTACCCGAACCATTTAGACTAAACCCAAACTCGCTAATTTCGTGTTAGGTTCGGGTCGTGTTAGAAATTCACACCCCTACGCTAACGTTACCAAATCTTATATTTTCTTCTAACGACCAAAGAATAAAAGTGCGGCTTCCCGGGGTAACCCAATGGTAAAAAGCAACCCCATATGCTTGCGATCGTAGACAACGTTGGGTAGCCCAAACCTATCATCTCTAGTTTTGTGGAAAACCAACCGCTCGAAGGCCCACTGTAGTAAAATCCAGTTGGGATCGAATTTGAACTTGAGACCTCCGACCTTCAACCCTAATCTCCACTTCCCCTCCAGTGATAATTGACCTACAATTCATTATCAACTAATTAATTAACTAACTAAAAATCCTTAGATCTTTCGAGTCAAAGAGCACCAAAGAATGGGAAGACAAAGGAAACAACGAAGACCCACTAAGATCTGGCAGGAGGGGTTAGATATATAGTATGTTCGATGTAATTAAAGTCGAGGTCAACGTAACCCGACTCGGTACGATCCGAAGAGTTACACGTTGATAGATGAATCAGATAAGTTCACGTATAGGTCAGTTATAATTTATGAAATAATAAATGTTTTTGAACTCAAGGGACTTAATACTAATTAGATTAATATTAAGGAATATTGTGATATTATAAAAGGGTGCTTAATGTAAGTTATGTTTTATAAAAAGGGGATTAAGGTGTAAACACTAGCCACCACTTTTGATAAAACAAAACAACCCTTGCCTCCTTGCTCCTATCTTCGTCCGACTCCACCAAGGGCTGCCGCCCTTGCCGTCGACCATTCAACCACCACTGCCGCCTTCCTTCTTGCAAGTTGTTGCTCTCGGTTGGTTCGTGCTTGGTTTTGAACTTCCTACTAGCGAGGATTCATTGTAACTCGCATGTTATAATTTCGGTGTAGTCGTCAAAGGTTGATTACTAAACCCCCTATGGTTACGCGTGTATAGATAGTTAAAGTTATAATTTTGATCTATGTTTTATTTGTCAAAAATTGTTTATTTGAAAAAAGAGCAAAAGATTTTAGTTGTTCATGGATTGTGATGTGAATCGAGCCCTAGGTTTTTTTACCCTTGTCATGGTTGTGTTTGTAATGTTTTATTTTTTTATTGATAGGTATTTTTATTACAAATATTGGATCCGCTGTATAGATAGGATTAGAATAGATTTGATTTTATTGTATTTTCAAATTTATTGCTGTAATCCTACAAGTACAAGATCAAGATGAAGATAAAAGACGAATAGGTTCCACGAAGATAGAGATTTCTGGTCAAGTGGGAGTTATCAAAACAGTTTTGAAACCCTTTAGACTGGTTCGGTTCGTTTCATTTCTGGCTTTAATGAAACGGGTGACCCATTTGGGGCTCGATTCGTTAAATTTTATTATTATGTTTTGTGGTTGTGTTTTATTTAATGTAAATAATCTAGAAAACCCAAAATAAATAAAATTTTCACAATCATGGCAACGGTTTTATTAAAACAAGTTTTATAAAAATGAAAAGCATATTTATTAAAAGAGTTTTATTAAAATTAAAACAAGTTCATTCGCGATAAAATGACCAACATAGTTTAAGTATGGTATTTACAACTATACCGTGTCGAGTGTTGAAAGGAGTTTCAATTATCATGAATTATATAACATCGGATTTTATAAACAGTTGTGTAGCTCGCATCATGATACGAGTTATTCAAAATACTTATGGTAAATATTAAAATAAATCCCAATTTTAAATTGATGTTTTGCGCCAACCTTAACGAGTTAACACTTCATTCTAAATCGAACCCAAATTGTTAGTGCTGAACCCTGCATCTAGGCGTTGATCGTGAAAGAAGTTAATTATCGCATTTCTTGTGTAACATAGGCCGGTGTTATAGTTAACAGTAAAGGACAAAAGATCAGTTGTTCATCAAGTGAGCATAGTTAGGGTTAAACATACATCGCTTTTAAGCGATAACCCAAAATGGAGAGTTGTGTAGTGGACACAATTAACAATCGTTGTTTACCTACCTAATCATACAAGTGGATAGTGCTAAGCCAGTTCACCGTGTCTTGATGAATCAGGGTCTCATCCTAATTAAAATTTTGCTTTTGGGTCCTAAAATTAAATTAGGACATTCAAAACATAAAATACTAATTTTGAACTTTGTAGATGTCAACTGAAAATAATTCCGCCTTCCGATTCTCTCTCAAGTCCCTGAACCACTCCAATTTCATGGACTGGCACCACAACTTGAAAATTGTTCTCAAGGCGGATAACAAACTGTATGTTCTTGAAACACCAGTCCCTGATGAACCCATCAAACCAATATACTGCTGCTTACAGAAAATATGCTAAGCATTTTGATGACTCTGTGAATGTCTCGTGTCTGATGTTGGAATCCATTATCCCTGAACTTCAAAGGACCATTGATGAGATGATGGCGTAAGAGATGAATGTGCACCTGGTGGAAATGTTCCAACAGAAGGCACGTCATGAGAGGTTTGATGTGATGCGATTACTCATAACCACTCCTATGCAAGAGGGTACATCAGTTAGCGCTCATCTACTAAAGATGAAGGCTTTGTTGATCACTTAGCTCGTCCGGAATCCCCCTTGAGTGATGAGTTGGCTAGGGATATTATTCTCAACTCATTGCCAATTCATATGATTAGTTCATTATGAAATACAATATGAATGGGATGGAGAAGACACTTGCAGAGCTGCATCAGATGCTCAAAACCGCTGAGGTCAATATTCGTAGCAAAACTGCAATAGTGCTGATGATCAAGGAGGGTCAAGTTAAGAAACCTAACACCAACAAAAGGGGCAATCAGGGAAAAGGGAAGGGCAAGACAAGGCAAATCTGTTGCCAACAAGAAACCTCCGAAAGATGCCAAGTGTTTTCATTGTGATGAAACTCGACACTAGAAAAGGAACTGTGCTAAGTATTTAGCTGAACTGAAGTAAGCCAAGGCTTAAGGAGGAGAGTCCTCAGGTATATATGTTATTGAAATCTTTGCTTTTTCTAGCAAAAGATGGGTGTTTGACACAAGATGTGTTTTCCACATTTGTAATGTTTTGCATGGACAAGGTTTTAATTATTGTTTTAATGGTTAATTTATTTTTGCTTATTTTATTGATGTGTTTTACCTTGATGCGAAACCCAAAATTGGAATCTATGAAATAGATATCCAAAACGATAACATATTATGCAACTTCTTCCATAAACGTAATAAGTTGGACTTTAATGACATGTATATGTGGAATTGTAGACTTGGTCACATAAGCGAGAATCGTGTTAAACAACTCAAGACCGCGGGAATCCTAAATTCCAAGGGTTCATAGTCGTTTGGAAAATGTGAATCATGCTTGAGTGGAATGTTAACAAAAGCACCTTTTCAAATGTTGGAGAAAGAGCTGATGATCTGCTAGGACTTGTACATACAAATGTATGTGGTCCATTCAGAACAATGTCAAGATATGGAGAAAGATACTTTGTTACATTTACTGATGATGATTTCAGTAGATATGGTTATGTTTATCTTATGAAGCATAAACATGAAACTCTTGAAAAGTTCAAGGAGTACCAAAATGAAGTAGAGAATCAGCTAAATAGAACTATTAAGATGCTTCAATTAGATCAAGGCGGTGAATATCTTAGTCACGAGTTCATCGACCATCTAAAGGATTGTTGAATAGTTTTACAACTCACTCCACCTGGAACACCACAACATAATGGTGTGTCTGAGGAGAGAAATCTAACTCTATTAGATATGATTCGATTAATGATGTGTCGAACAACCCTTCCACACTCCTTTTGGACTTATGCTTTGGACACTGCCGCAAGACTTGTAAATATAGCTCCAACAAAGAAGGTTGACAAAACGCCTTCTGAGATATGGCATGGAAAGAAACCTAATGTATCCTATCTTAAAGGCTGAGGATGTAATGCTTATGTCACTCTTGAATCATCGGATAGACTAGATCCCATTGGCGAAAAAGTGGTTTTCTTCTGATACGCTAAGAAGATCGGTTACCTTTCTACCATTCCACTGAAATAAAGATTTTCACTAGACGCAGAGGCACTTTCTTAGAGGAAGAGCTTCATAGGAAACTGTCTGGTGTCTTGGTAATCAAAGAAGCAAACATTTGTGTCAACATCAACTGCTGAGGTATAGTATATTACAGCTGCAAGCTGTACGTCGCAGATTCAATGGCTTCAAAATCAACTTCTTGATTATGGAATAAAAGAAACCAAAACACCACTACTAATAGACAGTACCTCAGCCTTTAGCATCATTCAAAATCCTGTCCAATTTTCAAAGACAAAACATAATGAAATCTGGTATCACTTCATCAGGGATTGCTATGAAAAAGGCAAGATTGAGGTAAAATATCTGTCAATAGCTAATCAAATAGCTGATGTGTTCACAAAACCACTTGACTCATCAACATTTCAGAGGTTGGTATCCATGCTTGGAATGCTAAATTTGAGTAATTTTGTAAGTGTTTTTATTTTTACTGTACATAATTTACTTTCACTTACTTATTTACATCTGTTTTAAAACCTTTGATGACCAAAAGAGAGAAACTCCTGATGTACAAAACATCAGAAGGGGGATATTTTCCGAAAAGGGTTACATTGGGTTTCTAAAATGACGTTCTCATAAGCTGAATAAATCTGTTTCATCAGAAGTTTGGTCAATAAGGGCAAATCAGTCTTTTCCCATCAGAAGTTTGACCTTAGGCGGTTATAAACTTCTGAAAACTCTTGTTTTCATACTTATCTTTTCAAATAAATATTCCCTCTCTCAAACCCTCTGAAACCTAAGAACTGTTCGATCAAACAACAATAGCTCTCGAACTAAAACAAGGACAATCAATTGGGATACTTCATAAAAGACAACGCTGTTGACCCACTAATCCATACTGAAACTCTCAATGAGTTCTGCGCCAACGCTAATGCTGACACCGTTGATGATAAAGTAATCTCCCTAAAGTCAACAATCAAAGGGAAAACGGTGGCAATCACACCGACAACTTTGGGCCTAAGACTAGGTTTGAGGGAAGCAGAAGCCTTAGAACATTTCCCAATCGGTGTTGTACAACTAACCATGATTGAACGTGGTTATCAAGGCACTCTGTCACATGCTACAATTTACAAAAGGTTTTTTGATGCACCATACAAATTAGTTTTTCATTTTATAACCTAAAGATGACCTGGGGAACAGGAAACAGTCCCTCAGGAACCCCCATCTTCCAAACCCACTCCTCTAAAGACCAAAAAGCCTAAAAAGAAAATTTCAAAAACTACCCAACCTAAAAAGAAGACACCTTAGGAGGTTGAGATGCCTGAGGATGTCAATGTGCAACCTGCACTTGAAAAGAATGTAACTGAAACTTCCTCTCAGTTACCTTCATCATCTCCAACACCTAAAAGAGCCAGACCCATTCAAATTTTGTTTTCAAGGAAGAAAACAAGGATAAACAAAACTTCTGAACCAATTCCTGAAAACCAAACAACCAAAACTACTGATGTTCCAGAAACTCATGATATACCAACCACTGAACCTGAACTTTCCCCATCACACATTGCAGAAATAGCCCAATTTCTCTATGGGTTGAAAAATATCTCATCATCAAGTGGCATTCCCCAATCACCACATCAAACACGTGAAGAAACCTCTGAAATGGCCATTGATGAGAATATTATCAACCCTATTCCAAGAGATGAGGAAGGACCAAGGTCTCTTAGTCCAATTCACGAGACTTTAGGTATAGATAAAGCTGCTACTACTCTTATACCACCCTTTGGTGGATCTGAGGACAGTAGTAATATCACTAAGACCTTATTTATGGCAACTGCTGATGAAGGCCTTGCGCCTAAGGCAGGAAATCCCCAGAACCAAGACAAAGGGGTACATGAGGCTAGAGATGGACAAACCGGTTTTTTTTTTGACAAACCGGTCTGGTTCTTAAACCGGTTCGGTTTTTTTTAAGAGGGTAACACCGGTTTTTGGCAAAACCGGTCCGGTTTTGAAACCAGTTTTTAGCACTGACCCTAACCATCGACCGGCATCGATGCGGACCGGGTTTAAAACCGGTTTTTCCTCCAAACCGGTCATCAAATATTCAAAATACACTATGTAAACCGGTTTTTTACTAAAAAAACGGTTTTTACCCCAAACCGGTCCGGTTTTCAAACCGGTTTCCAACCCTATTCGACAAACGAAACTACCAACCAATGCCAATTTGACAAACCGGATCGGTTTCAAACAGATTTGACCAAAAACCGGTTTTCCTCAAACCGGTTTAGCGGTTTATTTTTTCAGGTCGGGTTCTAAAACCGGTGTTTTTGTCCATCTCTACATGAGGCTACTAGGTTGGGCCTAGCTCATGATTAAACCGATGATGCTCTCATTGGGGATTCAGATGATCACATTAACTTGGATGATGATTCAAATTTCAAGGAATTGATGGCTGACTGTGTATGTCCTAAATCCAATGTCTCTAAAGTCAAAGAGTTATTCACAGAGGATCAGGTTAAAGACCACTTACACCCTAATTCCCTAAAAGTGGCATCCCCAGTCTTCACTGACAGGGATCTCCCAAAAACACCCCCTCCATAATCACAAAAGCCTACCCAATCTTCCTCTGGTGCTAAAAGCATAGACATAAGTCAACTATGCAGCCCACATGGTCCCTTGTACCAAATCATCCATCATCTCATTTTTGCACATCTATAAACTTTCACTACTGCCCTGGAACTTAAAAAATGCTACCCAACTAGAGATGATCAACAATGCATTGAGATGAAGACTAGAGAGTTGTCAAGAAAAATATAATGAACATTTAACTGTTGTTACTCCGCCTGTTCATTGGTTTCCTGAGGTTGATGAAGCCAAACAGGGGAAGAAAGGCAAGGTACCCAAGAAGATAGACCTTAAACAGAGCAAGAAAGCTCGAGAAGCTCAAAGACTCAAGGAGGCCAACAAAATTTCACAAAAGACTAAACAAGAAGAATCCTTGAAAGAAAGGCATCAATATCAAGAATATCAAGAAAGGATCCTTAAAGAAAACGCTGAAAGGTCTTCTAAAGGCAAAGACATAATTGTTGATGAGGTACTAAAAACTTTTGAAGACAATCCTTCAATAGTTGCTTCTGGTAAAACAACCTTCAGCATTTGCAACTCATTTCACAAAACCATCTCCTTATGAAACCACAACTCAAACTGCCCCAACTAAACCTTCAATAGTTCTAAATCCTAAACCAATTGCCTTTTGTTCAGAACAACTTGAAAAGAGACTGGTTGAAGTGAAGAGAAAAGCTAAATAAGATAATTTATGAAACAAGATTGAGGAAATAGATGATATGGGATATGAAGCTAAGCGAAATTTGTATGAAGTTGAGCTTAAATAGCTGGATGAAGAAGATTAGAGAACAACAAATCCAAATTGTTGAAGAAGATAAAAGGCAACAATTAATGAATTGGATTGTAAAAAATAATAAGGCAAAGAAGTACTCTCTTAGAGACCTCTCATCTGAAGAACTTGAATATAGAGTTAAGCTGGTTCAACAAAGACAAAAAGATGAAGTGAGCTCAGATGATTGAAGAATTAGTAGTAAATGACTATGGCACAAAGTCTCAATTATCAAAGTGGAAAGAAGCTGATTTGAATGACACCTATAAAAGATTCAAAGCTTTGCAGAAATCCCATCCTGAAAAGTTCAAACCATCAGAACTTTGTCAAACTTCTGATCCTCCAAGAAAGCTACTATCAAAACCTGATGCCAAAATGTAACATCCGGCCCCTCTCACCACCAATATTGTCCGCTTTGCCCCGATGGGTCGCCCATCCAGAGCTCACGAATTTGCTTTTGGTAGCCCCGGTGGAGACTTCCTAGGAGGTCACCCATCCTAGTACTGCTCCCACCTGAGCACGCTTAACTGTGGAGTTCTCCTCTCATACACTATCAAAGGAACAAGCCAAAACAGATTTCAAGATGATACTTTTAGAAGGAAACACAATTGTTGACCAAGACTTGTCATATGAAGAAAAACCTCTGATACTACAAGATAGGGATCCAACCATCTTTGCATATCAACTGAAACAGACCATCACTAACCAAAAACTAACCAAGGTGATCACTGATCATCACATTCCTATTCCTAATGAAACTCCTGGTGTTGTACAAGTTGAAAGAAGAAGAAGATCCAACCTGATAATTGCTGAAGTAGAAGATCAACCTCAATCAGGACTATCTGCAAACCAAGAGATAAGCATCATACCCTACAAGTTAAACTTTGATGCATCTCATTCGAAGATTATCAAATGGTCCTTGACCCACAAGACAAATGCTATATGCCTGGAAAGAGAAGACACCTCATATAAAGTTCTGAAGCACAAGAGTGAACTGAGCAAACTTTCAACAAAAGATCTACTTACAGTTCAACATCTAGAACCAGAGCAAGGACTATTTCTTAATGCTAGTCAAGTCAGGGAATTGAAGATGTCAATGGTGAAGGAAATTTAGAGGATCCTTACAGCAGAATAAAAGGAAGATTTAAATAAAGATTAGATAAGGTTTTGGCTTTATCAATCCAAGGGGAGATTGTTGGGTCAAAGAGGATTGATAAGCATTTCAACCTTAGTCTAATATCCTCTATGCAAATTTTGTTAAGTATACAAAGTGCCGATGAAGAAAGAAGCTGAAACAATGAAGAAGTAAAGGAAAGTGTTGATGAAGAAAGAAGCTGAAACAAAGTGTTGAAGTCTAAAGTCCAAAATATTAACCTGAGAAACATCCGAAGAACAACTTTGATCATTTACCCATCAGAAGTTGTTTACTCTTCAGCAGTTCCAGTAGAAGCTTCCCACCGTTCTTGAACTTCAGCAGTTTAGGATTATATTAGTTTTTGTTGATATTTTGTACAAGTTCCAATACTACAGCCTATTGTAGTATTATACTATTAAACTTATGCTTATCATGTACGTTTCTTTGTGTATAAATAGATGGGTTCACACCTTCTATTAAACATATAGACTTCAAGTCAGAATACCACTTTCTAATATATAAGAATTATTTAAGTATTCACAACTGTTATATCATTTACTGATTTGATTCTCATATACACTTGTGCTATTTTAGTTTATCATTTGAGGGGGGAGCATTTACTATATCTAAAAGTGAACTATTAACATAGAACAATTATTATTCCACTGCATTTACTTTCAAGTATTAAATTGTTCAAGAAGAACTGTGTAACTTTGATCCCTACAAAAATTAATCTTCATAAGTCTAATTTGTTTGTCTTAGGAATTGATGAATACAATTTGTCTATTATTGATGAGGAGTTGTGTAAATCGGGTTCTTTTCCTTTTATTTGAGGATCATAGTGTGTGCTAACATGAATTGGGTAAATTATTGGGAATCGGTTATGGAAGTTATACGAAAAAGATTATCAAAATGGAAAGCTTCTGCTCTATCTATAGGCGGTCAGATCATTTGATTATATCAGTGATGGAGAGTTTACCAACTTATTACTTTTCTCTTTTTAAAGCCCTGGCAAAAGGGATTAGCAACTTAGAAGCCCTCATTAAAAGGTTTTTATGGGGAGGAGACACGGAAAACAAAAAACTTCATTGGGTAGCATAAGATGGTCACTCTTCCAAGGAAAAAATGGGGTTTGGGTCTTAGCCGGTTAACTTGGTGTGATCAATCTTTGTTATCTAAGTTGATTTGGAGGTTTCATGCGGATAAAAATGGACTATGGAAAAAAGTGATTAATACAGTTCACGGGTAATAAGAGGTGGAATTACTACCTCGTAACTTCAAGTTGGCTACTACTTGGTCTACAATTGTTAGATTTTATAAGAATTCGAAAATAGGTGGCAGTCTCTTAAGTATTAAAATCTAAGGTGTGGTCAGGAATAGTAAAACATTGAGATTTTGGTTGGATATTTGGGCTGCAAAAGAACCGTTGAAGAATATTTATCCTAATTTGTTTGCAATAGAATTGGATAAGAAATGTTATGTGGTTCAACGATGTTCTGATCATAGAGATCCAATAGAGTTAAAGTGGGCTTGGAAGCAACAACCTGGATCAAAAGTTGAGCAGCATCATCTCACAGCATGTTGTCAACTTTTAGATCAGTTTCGATTGGGGGAGGGGAGCGATACTTGGCGATGGACCCGGAATACCTCGAGTACATATGTGGTTGCATCTGTTAAAAGTTTAATAACGAGTCATCTTTCATGCAACAGTGAATTTGTGTTGAGATGATGCAAATGGATTACTAACAAGTGTAATATATTCGTGTGGAGGGCAGAAATGGATAGATTGCCTACCCATTTGGCTCTTAGTAGAAGAAATATAAATGTGGAAGATACTTGTTACGCTTTGTATGGGGATTGGGAGGTATCGCTTGACCATGTGTTCACTGCTTGTAGGGTTGCTATGGGTGTGTGGCAAGGTATTTCAAATTAGTCTAATGTCACTTACATCTTCGCCTTTCTATGACGGATTTGTTGGAGGTTTATATATAAGTGGGAATATCTCTCAAATTAGTTGTATTCATCCCTAAAATATGGCATTGTATTAATCAATATAATGAGGAAATAATCAAAGGAGAGGATCATTGATCCTATTGTTTCATGGTACCTTGAGACCGTAAAAAATACACCTTGCCTTCTCCTTCTTAAAGCCGATCCTTGTCCTTTTCTGCCATGGATGCAAAACTTCACCCGGACATCACGACACCCAACATTAAAACATTTATTCTAGTAACCCTTGAGATGGAAGCCGACCACTAAACCTGATGGTTAGATCTTTTCAAGATACACTGTAAGGCATTCCAGGTTTATGACCATCTTTTACCAAGACAAATAGTTGCAGTCGCCTACGCCTCAGATAATGAAAAAACCTCCAACACTCCTACACCACATGAACTTTGGGACCGTCTACACTCCGTTGTTCTCTAATGGATATACGGGACCATCTCCACCGACCTTCTCCGCACTATGCTTAGACCAAACACGATTGCCCATGATGCCTGGACCATATTAGAAAGCATCTTTCTCCAATACCAGCGTTGAAATTGACAATGATAGTCTAGTTTTGCACCTCACTGTCAGTTTAAATGAACAATACGCAAGGATGGCCACTATTTTACAACAACAAGAACTGCACCCTTCGTTTTATACAACCCAATCCAAGTTGTTTATGATCTAGTATAGAATTACGAAACATGCATTACATGCCTCCAAAGTTTCCGGTACCGCCCCTAAGCACCACCACCTCGAAATCTCCTACCCCAAACACCACTGCTTCTTCTACCGGTGAACATTCCTACCACCAGTGTCGTGGCTTTGGTCAGTCACGGGGTCGCGGACGTGGTTCACCTATGCCCTATCCCCTCTAGAATAATTGGGGAACCAGTTTTAGTCTCTCTTTGGCTCCACAAGGTTTTCGGCCTTAGACAACCAAACAAAAAAAAGTAATTCTTTATAGACTAAGCCTCCCTACCCTTACCCCACCACCACTGCTAGGACCAGTAATAAGAATCCAACACGCGTTGCTCACGACCTAACCAGGCACACCGTGTCAACGTACACACCGAGATACTTGGCTCTAAACCAGCAAGTCCCAACTCCCTACATTGACACGCGAGCCCCTGGTAACATGTCTTACATATGAGGTAATGTTAGTTCTTTTTCTGATAATAGCATGCAACACAATGTTATTGTTGTTATTTCATTAAATGTATGTACCCGGCAAGTGATTAGTCATTTTAGGTCATTGGCTAGATTAGATAATGTTTATTGTGTTTCAGTGTGAGAATGGCAAAATTGTGATTTGGAGGTCTAGGGAGACTAAGGCCCCAGTCTCCCAAGGCATAGAGACTGAAATGTGGAGACTAAGGCAAAATATAAATACCACTGTCTCCCCAAATCATTGTTCCCGCATTTGATTCAGATAAAATCCCATGGGTTAAAGTTCTTGTTCGACGAAAAACACGGCCCTACAAGGTGTATGAGAGCCGAGGCTCAGATTCACGGGTTTTTCGATTGTATTGATTGTCCAATTGTTAGAGGTTTTGAATGGGTTTTTGATACATAATATTTTTTCAATAACGTTTCTCTTGTTTTTGGCATTTCTGGATAATATTTCGTGGATAATTGTTGATTTTGATCATTAAAATTGTTTCAAAATATATTTTTTAGAATATCCTATACAAAATCCCATCATAAATGAGCTAATATTGAGTTTTTTTTGGGGTAAAAGGGGTTTATGTGTTGAAAGTAAACAAAACTTTCTAAAATCGACTAACCATCATTAACTAGTTTAAACCAAAGTCAAACCATTAATTAGTAGTTTCTTTGTTGGCATTTTCTTCTCAACCGAATAAAAGTAACTCTTAGTCGGTTCTAACTTTTTATTCGGACTTTTGATTCACACGGTTAAGTCATCTTAGTCGGTCAGGTATCAATCAGATCTAAGTTAGCTTCATAGTTTCAATAGGATAAAACTCTTAGTCGGTAAGCCTTATGTAGTTACTTTTAGTCAGTCTTCAGTATCCTTATACCGTAACCTCTGTCGGACTCATATCTTCATACGGAGAAACTTTTGTTCGATGAAGAACATGCCCTAAAATATTCAGTGATGGTTTAACCATACCTATACTTGGACATGGCACCCAAACCTTACCTGCACCCTTCTCACCAGTTGCTTTTACAAATGTCTTTTATGCATCCAAACTTTTTAAAAACTTAATATTGTGAAGGACAAAAAGTGTCAGATCCCTATCCTCCGATTCAACAGCAGTGGTGATATCTTTGGCCTTGTGCTCGGGCCAAGAACAACCACTTCACAATCAATTTTTTTAGCCATCTCTTCAACCATACGGAATCAACCTCTTTGCCATCCGGGACATGCCCCTTTATTGCCATTAAAGTTTTCTTGTTCTGTTGATTTTAGTACTTTGAATAAAGGTATTTTCATTCTTATGTTCTTGGTAAAAGAATTAGATCACCTTTTTCTACTTCTCATACTTGTGTTTTCAACCTTTTGATCTTATACAAGTGACTTGTGGACCTCGCACATTTTAAGTTCTAACGGACATATATTATATATTATTTGTGGACGACTTCATCAATTTTTTATAGACTTATCCATTTCTTAAAAAGGGAAAGCATATTCTATATTTATTCACCTCCTCCTTCCAAGACATCTCTACCAAACCTGGCATGCTCTTTCGCCATTCGTGTCGACACACGTCCTCAAAAAATGGCAAAGCCGAACGTATGATCCAACCATCAATAATATGATATGCACGATCCTTGCATATGCCTCCCTTCCCAACACTCTTCTGCGCCACGCCCTCAAGATGGCCACTTATATCCAAAATATCCTCTCACTTAAACACCTTCACAACAAAACAACCACCGAACTTCTCCACCACCGTACACCAACCTATGACCACCTACGGGTGTTCAGGTGCCTTTGTTACCCTCCCATCCCTTCGATGTCCATTCACAAACTGTACTACCACTCATTCGCATGTGTATTCCTATGCAACCCATACTATCCCCGTGGTTACAAATGCTTTAAACATAAAATGAAATAACTAATAATCTCACATCACGCCGCCTTTGATGAAACTACCTTCGCTTTGTTAACACCACTTAAACCCTACCGAATTATGAGTTTCACATAAGCTCATTCCCTATACATCTATTGCCCTACATAAACCACATACCCCATCGTCAAATAAATCCAGCCCGATCCAGCTTACAACAAATGGACCACACCTCCGCCCGCATTCCTTTCCCACCTACTTCCAATACACCATAGCCCACCCCCCATTGCCTACCATATATGGTCCTATACCGCCAGCGGCCCAACAGCAACACAACACACCATGACCTGATGAACCAACTCCTCACCACGGCCACTGCTGACCCAAACCAAACTGTAAATAAACGCATCAACCTTATAATGAATACTTATTATATTTGAACTGATGATTAGATTTGGAATGATTACAAAAAGACTATTAGTTAATTGATGTTGAATTAAAAGGTTATTGATACATTTTGTATAAATTTTTTCATGAACAGTGGATGGAGTAATTTAGCAAAGGAAGTCATGTAGAACTTGTTAAAGCATTATTGGGAACTAGAGATGTTATTGCTTGTCATCCGATTTCATATGAGGCAAATGGGTGTAGCTGTAGGTATCCTTGTCATATATTCTAATTTTTTTTGCTATGTGATAGGCGCATCCCTTATTTAAAACAAATTACATACTGCGACTTTAAAGTCAAATCTCGTTATCCTAATTCAAGATTAAGTGTGTCAAACATGTTGTGACGTAATTCATGATTGTTGCAGGTTGTTTGTGATATTGAACAACTAGCATGTTGCTACCGCTTAAAGCAAAAGTGATTGCTTGAGTTTTCTTCACTATTTCACTTGATTCATGAGGTTGATTGTGCCTACACTATGGTGTCAAGTCCCAAGAGTTTTTCTGCAGGCCGGTGTGGTTTGAGTTTATATTCAAACATCTATCAGTTTTGTGTTTTAGACTTAATTCAACACTTGTTAGACATTTGTTTGTAACCATTTGGAATATGTTTGGACTATCAAATTTAACATTTTATAAAAATTAAAGCGATGATGCAATGATCTTTTACATTTTATAGTTTTATAATTATTTTTTATTATAAATAAATAATGGTCTTGTCAAAGTTAATAAAAAAATATTTTTTCTTGTGTGTAAAGCCAAATAAAACTTTATAATTTTAAGTGTGGCTATTGTTTAACATTTAATCACACAATTTTTTTGATTCATGACATTTGCTATCATTCCGTCACATAAAACAAAAAAACAAAGTGAAGATGGTGTGGTTAATAGTTATGTAAAGCCACATGAAAATTTGTAACTTTAAGTGTGACTATTTTCTATTCTTTGGTCACACATATTTTCCTATGACATTTGTTATCAAATGGTCATATAAAAATAAACAAAGTGACAATGGTGTAGCGATTGTGTATAAAAAGCCACATTAAATTTTGTAATTTTAAGTGTGACTATTGTCTAACATTTAGTCACATAACCTCGTAAGTGGCCGTATGTTTTAGCTTTTAGCCACATCGTTTAAAAACTACTGTGACAGTTGATTATATTTGGCCACACTTTTCTTCTGTGGCTAGGAAATGTCACAATTTTTTCTTAAAGTGTGGCTAAATGTTTAAAAAAATGTGTATTTTTTCGCCACATGAATAAAAAATCAAACAAATAATGTGGCCGTAGATCACATTTGGCCACATTTTTCTAATGTGGCTGCTAAATGTCACAGTTTCATCTTCAGGTGTGGCAAAAAGTTTTGAACTGTTATGCAATGGTCACATAAATAAATAAAAGGTGTGGCTAAATACAGGCTAGAAGATTTTGAAATGCGAATAATAACCTTTAGCCACATATTTAATCAAAAGCGTGGCAGGGCGATTTTGGCAAAAGTGTGGCCGTAGCCCTTTTGTGGCGTAGTGCTAACACATGACCTTCCACTAGTGGTTATTGTATTTATTACAGAGAGAATATAATTTGTTGGTCTTCTAACCGCCAACCTACCATCTCTCGCTCAAGTGCCGAAGCGCAATACCATGGTGTCACAAATGTAGTAGCCGAAATCTGTTGGAAATTCACCGACCTCAACTCATGCTACTCTGGTTTATTTTGACAATGTCAGTGATATCTACCTTTCTGGCAGTCCGGTACATGTCCCCTCTTGCTACCAGATTGCTCACATCTTAACCAAAGGCTTACCTCGACTGCGGTGGTGTAATAGTAATTGTATATTTGGCATCTACTTAGTCATTATAATATAGTAGTATATCTTTCAAACTAGTGTTGGATATACGGTATGTCCGATAGTAATTAAAGTCGAGATCAACGTAACCCAACTCGGTACAATTTGAAGAGTTACACGTTGGTACACGAATCAGATAAGTTTATGTTTAGGCCGAATATTATTTGTGAAGTAATAAGTTGTTAGGACTCGAGGGACTTGTTAATAAAAAAGTTTATTATAGAGGAGAGTTTAATAAATATTAATGGGGGCTTATTGTAAGATTATGTTTCATAAAAAGAGGTTTAAGGTGCGAACCCTAGCCACACCTTTTGATAAAACATAAACTCCTCTTCCTTTCCCTTTAATAATTTTGGCTGGACCTAATCGCCGTCTCCTCCCTCCGCCGCTAACAACCACCACCGATCACCTCCGTCTTCTTATCTTCTTGGTTGGTTCATGCTTTGTTGTGAACTTCCTGCCAGCGAGGATTCGCTGTAACCCTCATGTTACAATTCCGGTGTAGTCGTCAAAGTTTGATTACTAAATCCACTATGGTTGTTTATATTATTTGTTTATTGATACGCGTTTAACTAGTATCCTGATTGGGAATATTTTATTAATCGGATTAATAAAATTAAACACATATTTATATATAGAAATCAGACCTCATATATATTGTAAATATAACCGATTTTGTTTATAAATAAGGATGTGCCATCATTTACACATATTAAACATGCATAAATAGTCTCATAATAGGGCAAAACTGAGCTTAAATTGATGATTATAGCTACTTAATTGTTTTTGTTTGGGTTTTACAGGAAATTTGAGCTCCGATTCGAAAATAGATGATTTTCGGGTAAAAACACCGAGAATCGGAGATTCTTAGGGATACGAGACTTGCATCATGTTTCCCGTATGTGTAAAGACCTTTTCGGAGCTAAAATGATGATAACATTGATCCAGAGTTGACCAAGCATGCCTATGCTCAGTTGCACGAGGGTCGTGCACGTTAGAAGACAATGCAACCAACTTGTGAGACAAGAAAATTGAGCTTGACAGTTGGCACGCGTGCCCCTCCTCTAGCATGCCCATGCAGGACAGAAAGTATAGACAACACAGATCTGCAGCAACAGATACATAGGGCAGAAGGCACGCCCGTGCCCACTCACTATGCACGCCTGTGCACGCCCTGGCACCTTTATAAATAGCAATCTCACCTCAATAATTTGGCATTCCTTCTAGTGCCTTCTTAGGCCGACTTCCAAACTTCTTACAGAGATCTTTGGGTTTTGTGGGAGGCCTTAGGGCCATCCTAACATCCCACAAAAGTTAGGCCTCGTCCCCCTTGAGTGATGAGTTGGTTGGGAATATTATCCTCAACTCATTGCTCAAGTCATATGATCAGGTCATTATGAACTACAATATGAATGGGATAGAGAAGACACATGCAGAGCAACATCAAATGCTTAAAACTTCTGAGGTAAACATACCTAGCAAGACTGCACCAGTGCTGATGATCAGGGAGGCTCAAGTTAAGAAACCTAACACCAACAAAAAGGGCAATGAGGGCAAAAGGAAGGGCAAAGGCAAATCTGTTGCAACAAGAAACCTCTAAAGGATGCCAAGTGTTCTCATTGTGATGAAACTGGGCACTGGAATAGGAACTGTGCAAAATATTTAGCTGAACTGAAGCAAGCCAAGGCTTTCGGAGGAGAGTCCTCACGTATATATGTAATTGAAATCTTTGCTTTTTCTAGCAAAACATGGGTGTTTGACAAAGGATGTGGTTTCCACATTTTTAATGTTTTGCAGGGTGACTTTGAGGTCCATGTTGGCAATGGACAAAGATTGGTTGTGAAGGAGATAGGTGAATATGTTCTTTTACCTCCTTCTGGTTTAGAACTTGTTTTGAACAATGTTTATCGTATTCCTAGTGTGAATACAAATATTGTTTCGGTTTCTGCTTTGCATGGACAAGGTGTTAATTATCGTTTTAATGCAGAATTTGTTTCTTCTTATTTTAATGATGTGTTTTACTTTGATGCAAAACCCAACAATGGAATCTATGAGATAGCAATCTAAAGAGATAACAAATTATGCAACATCTCCCATAAACGTAATAAGTTAGACTTTAATGATACGTATATGTGGCATTGTAGACTTGGTCACATAAGCGAGAATTGTGTTAAACAACTTAAGACCGCAGGAATCCTGGATTCCAAGGGTTCAGAGTCGTTTGGTAAATGCGAATCATGCTTGAGTGGAAAGTTAACAAAAGCCTCTTTTTCAAATGTTGGAGAAAGAGCTATTGATCTGTTAGGACTTGTACATACAGATGTATGTGGTCCATTCAGAACAATGTCAAGACATGGAGAAAGATACTTTGTGACAATAACTGATGATTTCAGTAGATATGGTTATGTTTATCTTATAAAGCATAAACATGAAACTCTTGAAAAGGTCAAGGAGTACCAAAAGGAAGTAGAGAATCAGCTAAATAGAACTATTAAAGATGCTGATCAAATCCAGGCAGTGAATATCTTAGTTAGGATTTCATCGATCACTAAAAGATTGTGGAATAATTTCATAACTCACCCCACCTGGAACACCACAACATAATGGTGTGTCTGAGCGGAGAAATCAAACTCTATTAGATATGAGTCGAATCAATGATGTGTCGAACAACCCTTCCATGCTCCTTTTGTAGTTATGCTTTGGAAACTACCGCAAGACTTATGAATATAGCTCCAACAATGAAGGTTGATAAAACACCTTATGAGATATGGCATCGAAAGAAACCTAAGCTATCTTAAGGTCTGGGATGTAATGGTTATGTCACTTTAAAATCTTCTGATAAACTAGATCCCATAGGCGAAAAAGTGTTTTTTGTCGAATACGCTAAAATGATCGATTACCTATTCTACCACCCCACTGAAAATAAGATTTCCACTAAACACAGAGGAACTTTATTGGAGGAAGAGCTTTTGGTGCGAGGGATCGGAGATAATCATGTGGATCTTGAAGAAAATTGACAACACACAAGTGACTGAACCAGTTGTTCTAACAGAATCAGAAGTAATTGATCCAGTTGTTGAAGTTGAGCCTGAGAGGACTCAAGAAACAACAGAAACACTGAGTGTTCGAAGAAGTATTAGGGATCGTCGTGCACCTGAAAGGTATGACGATACCTTCATGATTGATGAAGCTGAGCCTGTTACTTACAAAGTTGGAATCTTGGATTCAGAATCCAAGAAATGGCAAGAGGCTATGAATGCAGAGATGCAATCCATGTATGATAACCTAGTCTAGGATTTGGTTGATCTTACTTCCGAATGTCAGACTATAGGAAACAAATAGAAAGAAGAAGATTGACATGGATGGGAATGTTCAAACCTACAAAGCAAGGCTTGTAGCGAAAGGGTTTACTCAGACTTAAGGGATTGATTATGATGAAACATTCTCGCCAGTAGCCATGCTTAAGTCGATTAGAATTCTACTTTCCATTGCTGAGTATTATGACTACGAGATATGGCAAATGGATGTCAAGACTACGTTCCTTAATGGAAAATTACTTGAAGATGTTTATATGGTTCAACCTGAAGGTTTTGTCGATCCAAAGAATCCTAATAAGGTGTGGAAGCTGAATAAATCCATCTATGGATTAAAGCAAGCGTCTCGCAGCTGGATCTCCGTTTTGATCAGAAAATCAAAGTGTTTGGTTTCATCAAAAATTAAAATGAACCGTATGTTTACAAGAAATATAGTGGGAGGTATATCACTTTTCTCATACTGTATATAGATGACATACTAATCATTGGAAACAATATCCCTATGCTAAAAGATGTTAAGGCATGGTTGGTTAAATGTTTCGCAATGAAAGATCTTGGTGAAGCCGCTTATATTCTAGGAATAAAGTTTTTTAGAGATAGATCAAAGCGGTTATTGGGTTTGAGTCAAAGTACATATATTGATAACGTCATACGAGACTCAAAAGGGGGGGCTCTTGTCTATGGCACATGGAACCATCCTAAGTATCAAGCATTGTGCAAACACTAAAGAGGAATAGAGGAAAATGACAAGAATTCTACATGCTTCTGCTATTGGTTCTATCATGTATGCCATATTATGTACTAGACCTGATGTCTCGTATTCTCTTAGCATGACAAGTAGATATCAACAGAATCCAGGAGAGAGTCACTGGGCTGCAGTAAAGTTAATTCTTAATTACTTAAGAAGGACTAAGGACATGTTCTTAATATATGGAGGACTGGATGAGGAGCTATCAGTTAAGTGTTATACTGATGCAAGATTACATACTGATCGTGACGATTCAAGGTCGAAGCGGGATATGTTTTCATTCTAAAAGGTGGGGCTGTTACTTGGAAGAGCTCTAAGCACATTGTGGTTGCTCAATCCACTTGTGAATCAGAATACAATGTTGCATCAGATGCTGCAAAAGAGGCTGCCTGAATGAAGAAGTTCATTACTAATCTTGATGTTGTGCCTAGCAAAAAGAATCCAATCGAGATACCGTGTGACAACACCGGTGCCATTGCTATTGCAAAGGAACCAAGGTCACATCAAACCACAAGGCATATACACGGAAAATTTCACCATATTAGAGAGATAATAGAGCGTGGAGACATCGTAATAAAAAAAAGTTCATACAGATCTAAATCTGGATGACCCCTTTACTAAGCCTTTACCTCAAGCTAAACATGAGGAGCATACAAGAAAGATAGGGCTTAGAGTTTCTAGACAATGGCGTGATCTGTAATTAGTATTGGTGTTTTATTTTGAACTAAAATAGTTACATTGAATATTTATTTGATTTAAAATTTAAATATTTCATTACTGTGTCCATTATTTGTATGTTTAATCCTTGAATAAGAGTATTCTAAAATATTCGTAGTCGATCAAATTACATGGGAATGAATTTGAATGTAAGACTATTGTGAATTAAGTTGATTGTATTCATGAGATGAATAACTCAAGGCTTTGAGAATCAAAATTCACAGATATCACTAAGAAATGATATTGGATGTAACTTGCTTCAATACGATCTCCGTAGATTTGCCCTTTTTCCTAAGCACATATTAAACTACATTGATAATAGAGAAATGAAGGTATTTCGTGTGGCCACACTCGGACTAAAGGTATTTTCGTTAGACCACTTTGAATTAAAGACGATAATAGAGAATGGTTTATTGCTATATAAGAATGAATGATCTATGTTTTATGATCAACGAATGTCCATACAGAAGAGACTTATTGATAAAATTATCAGGGCTATAGTATTTTGTTGAGTAAAGCGTTAATTGGACTTAAAGAACTAGTTGACGACTATAAAGTGTCATACCGTTTTAGGTGTAGTGCGATGCAGCTAGCGTTCCAACTCTGCGCACGGTGACTCATTTATTTAAAATCGTCCAAGTGGAAGATTCTTGCATATATGGTATGTCCGATAGCAATTAAAGTTGAGATCAATGTAACCCAACTCGGTACGATCCGAAGAGTTACACGTTGGTACACGAATCGATAAGTTTATGTTTAGGTGGAATATTATTTGTGAAATAATAAGTTGTTAGGACTCGAGGGACTTGTTAATAAAATAGTTTATTATAGAGGAGAGTTTAATAAATATTAAAGAGGGCTTATTGTTAGATTATGTTTTATAAAAGGACGTTTAAGGTGCAAACCTAGTATACCTTTTGATAAAACATAAACTCCTCTTCCTCTCCCACTTATAATTTTGGCCGGCCCTAATCGCCGCCTCTGCCTCCGCCGCTAACAACCACCGCCGGTCACCTCCATCTTCGCGGTTGGTTTGTGCTCGGTTGTGAACTTCCTACTAACGAGGATTCGTTGTAACCCGCGTGTTACAATTTCGGTGTAGTCGTCAAAGGTTGATTACTAAACCCCCTATGGTTGTTTATATATATATATATATATATATATATATATATATATATATATAATTTATATATATATATATATATATATATATATTATATATATAAATCGGCCTCGTGTATATTGTATATATAATCGATTTTGTTAATAAATATATATCGTTTCGCTTTATATATGATATCATGATTCCCAATAATTAGTTGTAAGCATCCCTAAAATACGGGATTGTATTTATCTTTATATTGAGGAAATAATCAAAGAAGAGGATCATGGATCCTAATGTTTCAAATTTCTAACAAGTGGTATTTTTCACAAATTGTAATCCAATCAGAAATGAAAATAATACCAATGACAAACCTAAGCTTTTGTAATTGGTGATTTATGTTAAGTAGCAAAAGTTTGTGTAATGGTTAATTAAAGTATTTGATTAACAATGGTTCATTTATATAAGAACTAGTAACTTTGCCGCGCGCGTTGCGGCGTGGATACTTGGCGAACTCGAGAATTCTAAGTAAAAACGTAAACCAATTTGAGTTCACAGCGCCGACGTTAGGGTTATATGTAAAGTTTATAGTTCAAACGTACCTATGCATTGTTGAAGACTTAAATTAATACTTTTGAATGAATCTCAATTCTACAAATGGGATCTCAATTTTCAATAGTTATTCAAGCAATTAAGCATTTATAATACACTGTTGCAATCACAGAATATAAAAAATACAAAAAAAAAATGAACTATTAAATATCAAAAGGATGGTTATTGCTTGCTTCTGTATGCATCCTCACTTGCAAGTGGATGAGCCATCCTAAATGCTAAAAGAAGGTTAGATGAGCAAACAACATCGAAGAGTACACATACTAAAATAACAAAAAAGGAAGCAAAGGATATTGAAGGGTGAACTATAAAAAGCAGGATCAAAATTAAAAATATCACCGACTTTTCATTTTAAGTTATGAGTAGTGTCTTTCAGTGCCGCGCAACGCGAAAGACATGCATGATTTTCGTATATATTGTGTTATGTGGCAGTCGGCATTGTATAACCATAAAAACCCATTTTGCTAGGGGGTGAGGCATATGTGTATACTCTTTAGGATGCTACAATCTCCACACACCAAATGAGTTGTCGTATTCTAATTTGTTTACACATAAAATGCTCAATTTTGATAATAGTATCTCTTTATTTACAATTCAATGTTAAAAATTTTAGTAAACAGTAATTGTGAGTTGTGTTCGCGTCTACTCACCCGTTTATTTTTTTTTGCTCTTATCCTGTCATAGCAAGTATCACAGGTGCGTGTGGCCTCCACGTTGCCTCTGTTGAATCTCTTTCTCGAGGTTGTGGATTTTTCCCACACGCTACAGCGATGTCTTCTTTGCTGTTATGTGGTAACATGTTCGAAAAATGATGTTAGTTTACTAATTCCAATATCAATGGTGTATGTGTACATATTTCTAGCTAAACTCCTATGCAGTAAGATCATTTGATAAATTAGTGAGAAATCGGGGTACTTAGTATGTGCTGAATTTGTTTTAAACCGAAGCCCTTTGACCCAGGTGAGGGCAAACGTGCATGTTGTTGCCATTTAGGGGCAACATCCAATGGAGGATGGCCAGGCCTGAATGTCAGGTTTCCTGAGACTTATTTTATAAACTTCTTAGTGGGTTTTAAAAGATTTCTTTTATTTTTTTTTCAAGATTAATAGTTAAAGTTCGTTTGGATAAATGAAAATGGAATGCTTAAAAAACATATGGCTCTAAAGAGTCGCCACGGCGTATTCAATCCCAGGCAATGCCATCATATTCTTCCATCGCCCATATTAATTCTAAGTAAACCTCAATAAGAAGCTATTAAATTGTAATATGCAGAGTTGTTTGTAGTGTACCTGCAGTCTCTTAGTGACAAACACCACATATGGCCTTTTTTTAGCTGTTCTGTCATCCATTCCTTGAAGTATATATGTGTAATCTGTAACATGACCAACTTTTTTAATATGGTAAAAAAGTCCCTTATCCATGATCATGAGTTATTTAATGTCGCCTTATATTAATTCTTATAACTTTGGTTCATCGCCCTATTTAACTTGCTAAAAGATCATGAAACTTTAGTTGGGGATGTTAGTTCCACTCCAAAGTGTTGTGTTACAAAACTTGAGTCTAAACTATCAAAGCATCATGTAATGAACCTTGACCCTCGTTAGAGTTGGCCGAGATTTTTCTCCCTATGTGTTTTAAAAAATATATAGTTAAAAAAGTTAATGAGCATAGAGCACAACCATGGGTGTTTATATTAAAATTAAATCCAGAACGAATCCTGGTTATAACATATTTAATATCAAATGATAGCCCAATATCTCTGGGGAAACCGACAAATTAGAACACACTCAAACCATCACTTGCCTAAACATTAATTAGGTTTGTGACAATTTTCACAGCCCTAACCTACAGGTCCAACATAAATATCATCATGAGCATTTCATACCAGTAAGGATAACTATAAATCAAGTTCATTTTGTACTTAAAAAGATAAGGGAAATTATATTATATTTTTTATTGGAAGAAAAACTTTGTAATTTTTTTCGTTTAAATTTGATTCCAAAATATCATATCCAAATGATGTGGGGTAAAGAGTACTTATATTTAGGACTGTTAAATTCAAGGTATGTTAACTCAAGCCTATTAGTTCAATTGACAATATGCAAATAAAATTGTTGGTCATAAGATATACTATGAGGCTATATCAAAACTCAACTCAAAAATTATATTGATAAAGTAGATTACATAACTCACTTTCTTCTTTGTTGGCCTCTCGCTTGTGTTGGGCGTCACCTGCTGGCCTAATATATATGCAATCTGAGACACCCCTTCAAATCATAAAACACGCATACCATTTCCACGTTACAGGATCAGAAATTTAGAAGCATATATTAATAATAAAAGCATTAAAACTTTAAATCATTTAGTTAGTTTCATAGTGTTAGCTTTTCTTAGAGAGTCTTTTTTTTTTTTTACAAAAAAACTTTATATGATTACTTCTATAGAAATTCAACATATCATACTTTAAGGAGTAAATTCAATATGAGTACAACAAAAGAGGATACCTACATCTATAAAATACAATCTCCAAGAAAAACACCTTGGAGTAAAGTAGAATAGTATTTTCTGTTTTCGCAGCCTAAACAGGGAATTGTAGTTGTAGATAACTTAATGGGGAAAGAAGCTATGGGCCAGTCGAATAAACTGAGACACTAACAAAATATAACAAACAATCGCAACGAAGAAGGGCGGGATTAAAAGTAATGAAAATACAAAACTCATTGAACAGACTGAAAAAAAACCGAACAAACCTTGTGCGTAATCAATTTTTTGCACAGTGTACTCGAGAAGCTTCATGACCATTTTCATTTGGGCATTTTAGGGATGAAGAACAACCACAAAATCAGCCACACAAAAAAATTAAACGTATAAACAGGCTGAAGATAAAATTGAATAAAACATCAACAATAGTTATAAGCAAAACAAAACATGCGACCAAATCGAAACCTAACTAAGTGAAACTTACCTTGGTTGTTTGACTTACCGGGAACTCTTTTTTTATCGTTGATCGAAAGCCCCGATTGTGTCACCAGAAACTTAAGCCCGAAGCGGAGTTGGTGGTGAAGCGAAACCCTAACCATCACCCACAACATGGCAACTCTGGAACGTCGTTTTGGAGGCGAAGCGGCAGAGGTGGAGCAACTGCGACATTATCATCGGCGTTTCGTCTTTGGAGGTAGATTTGTTGGTGGGAGCAACGGGTGGAGAGTTGTGGCTTAGCGGTGGAGAGATAAAGAGAGTGTGTGTAGTAGTGGTGTTATCAGGCATGCTCTCTCTCTTCTCTTTTGTTTTTGTATTCCCTTTATCTCTCCAAATGAGTCATAACTTTGTTATCTACTTTGTTTGACACTTTGACACACACGTGGCTTTGAAACACACCTGTCAAAAGCATAAACCTCCACACTCAAACGTCCAATGGACTGATGCCACACCTTTTGTTTCACTGTTCATCTCGTTTCTAATTAATACATAGTGTAATTTCTAATTAATACATAGTGTAATGGTTACTTTCACAAGCATATATAAAAAGGAGGTAGGGAGTACGTTAGAGAAAACCTTAAGAGAAGCTGAAAGATTTTCATTTAAAAGGAAGCATTTATAATAGAAGTTATATATGAAAATAAATGTATGTCACGCAAATATTGCACATTTAATTTATTTTAAACAACCAGAGGGATGGTCATTGGACAGCTTGAATAAGTGATTGAACTAGAAAAAACAAAACATGTATAAAGAAAATAAAGAAGGATCTGAAGAAGAAAGAACAAACAAGAATCACAAAAGTCACTCACAAACGACTCAACCAGAATCCATATATGCTTCTAAACCATGTTCAAAGATACGTACAAAAGACTCCATCTCAGTAGTCAAAATAGATATGCCAATCTCCAGATCTTCATGTGTTTCTTTGCAGGCATTCATGGATATCGATCCAATATAATCAATCGAAAATTACTTCGACTTTGTTGGGCTTACCCCACCCAAAATCCATGTCATAAAACTTGAGCGTTGTGCTCCAGAAACGCCCATCGTTGTTGTTGGAATCCCATTGGAAAACAAGTCACCAAATGATTGTATATCTCTAACAACTCCATCCTTATCCGTCAACCACTTATGTATACTTTCTCCAATCAATTTTGCAGCAGTAACAAAGCCTTCTTTTCCATTAACAATTTGCTTTGCTCCATAGCCATACACCCTCCAGTTACACAGTTACCAAAGTAGGCTGTGGGGATCGGGGGATTCATACGTGCCCTACAATCGATAATGAAACGAAAAAGTTGCAGCCCATCGTCACGTTGTTTTCGCTATGCAACTCCACACATAAGCACATGCCACCGTAAAAGATGATAATGTGTTCTATGTTGGTAGTTGTGTTGAAACCACGATTTTCAATCTATTGAGCACAGATCGAGGGAGTATAAATGT